>JAGPOW010000304.1:108225723-108244900 GCA_030014935.1 Caiman crocodilus | reverse complement strand
GTCCCCCCTCAGGAAGACCGAGGCAAAGAACCCATTGAAGATCTCAGCCTTCCCATCGGCTGCGAGCACCAGGTTGCCCGACGAGTCCCTCAGGGGCCCAACGTTGCCCGGGGCTCTCTTTTTGCTCCCCACATATTTGTATGTGTGCACATGCGTGTCCTGCCTGGCCCCACTCTTGGGAGCTGGGGGGGCTGCACGCTGGCAGCTCCCTGTGTCTCAGATTTCCCTCAGATTATTATGGTCCCCCTATATATGATGAATGTTAAAACAACTAACCAAGGAAGCTCAGAACCTCAGGTGACAAATGCTGATTTCTATAATCAAGCTGAGATGCTCCTCTCTTCTTAACTCACTTTTGTGAAATCATTCAGTTGGATGATATAAGGCAAGGACACTCAACCCTGGTCTGCAGACTGTGTCATCTGCCCACTAGCTCCCCCACAGGTCTGGAAATTTGGCAACAGAGAAGACAAGCAGTGGCAGCACTAATTTCCAGACCCATGAGGAGTTTGGCAAGCCAGATAGTGTGGGCCTGTACACCAGACTAGACACATGGGGTTGAGGCAGCCTGGGCCTGACCCCAGTGTGTGGGGCTCAGCCAAGGTGGCACAGATCCAGGCACAGGCAGAACAGGGTCCAGCCATGCTTGCCAATCCTGCAATGGATCCATCCCATGGACTGGTACCACACCACTCATGTGGTTCATGGGATCAGAAAATAGAGTACCATTGACAAAGGAAAGATGCCAGATACAAGCAAGGGGATGAGAATCTGACCCAGCATTGCCCAAGTACTTGCCATCATCATCCGATAGCTCCTGCACAGACTCTGGTGTTGAACAGCTGCTCTCAGTGTTCTGGCTGTGATTGGACGGTTGGTCGCTAGCCTTACGACGCCTGCAGTCTTTGGCAGACCTCTAGATAAAAAAAGGAATTATTAAGAAGGGACACTGTCAAATTTGAGACTCAACATTTGACCTTCAGAGTGCCTGGTGACATTTTGGTAAAGCAACCCAAACACCTGCTTAGCACCTTAGCTTCAGATCTTAAGTAGCTATTCACAAACAATAGCAATCGCTCTCAAAAAGCAAACTTTTTTCAGAAATCACAAAACTCTCAACCTTGGTGTAATTAACTTCAATATGCTTAAGACCAGGAATGAATTTGGCCCAAGCATTTTGTATTCCTGCAAGTTCTGAATGTTGATATCACCCGTGGTGCTAGCACATGACAGATATTGGATCAGATTGTTGATGTGGATTGAAAGTCCATGGGAGAAATTTTCAAAAGGAGCCTAAGTCCTATTAGGAACATGCATCTTTTTTCTTAATTTTTACATGTGGTTTTGAAAATTCCATAGCGTTTTGGAAAGTGAACCACAACTTTAGATCCAAAATACTCCTGATTAGATATTTAGATTTCAAAACCCTGTACTTAAGCTCCAGTCATGCTCTGACCACAAGTTCAACCTCTAGGGCCATGTCCAGACATGCATGGATGTTTGGTTCCCCAGGGACTAGTGGTGGCGCACCTTGTACTGCTGTTAGTTGCCCCTGGAGAATGCCTGTGCCATGCGCACTCTGGCACACAGCATGTTACCTCAAGTGGGGTAGGGGTGGCTGAGGCCAGTACTGGGCTGGCCCCAGTAGCCTTACGTGGGGTCCTGGGGGCCTCCTAGGGCTGCAGCAGTGGTGATCCTGCTGCACAGAGCCTGCCTGGCAGTGGAGTATGGCTTCAGCCAGCCAAGCTCCGGTTTTGGGTGGTGCGCACTGCCGCCACATGCACCACTCCACTTCTTTTTCTGCAGATTTTTTTTTTTTTTTTTTTACCCTGGATATCCAGGGGCCAACCCCTACTCCTGAGCTGCTTCTGTGCAGCACAGAGAACAACTGAACATGCAGTATGTGGCACCACAGATGTGTCTGCTACACCACATATCTCACGGCCATGCTCATCTGGACACAGCCCAGCAGTCTAATGAGATCTAATATTTTTCTGTAGAAAAAAATTAGTTGAACCTTATTCAAAAGAACAATCACAGGACAAGGAACCTACGTCAGTTATGATTGATAAGAGGTGGAAAAAGAACCGCACCAAAATAAAAATCAGAACTCTTAATAGATGTAAGTGATAAACATCCATACAATGTTTTTGGCAGTCACTCAATTATTAATACAAACACATCTCAGCAGAATTAAACTTGATCATTCAAACTGGAGTTTGGCAAGGCAGATGCCTTCAAAAGCTACTAGCAGATTAGCACCACTAGCTTCAGTACAGTTATCAAAAGAAACATGGAAGTCCAAGGATGCCTCTAAGAAAAAGATGCTGAAAAAAGAAATAAGCTCTTCTTCATCTGCAAAGAGAAACATTTATGAGAGACAGGCTTTTGGCCAGAGCATCAGTTACCTTGTGTCGCGCAATTTGGTTGTTTATGCCTGTGGTTTTGTGGGATGACATCCTTGTGGGCAAGTGCCTCTCCATGGTTTGAAGTAACCCATCCTTCTCAAACTGGGCAATATCATTTAGAGGGTCCCAGGGCCTTAAACTTTGGAAACAAAAACAGGATTATTAAAAAACAAAAACAAAATCACCCTCGCACATACCTTCACCACATTTGTTAAAAGTAGTGCATGAACTCCAAGCATGTAGAGACAAATATTCAACCTCCAGAGGTAGTGGGAGAAATCTGTAGAACCGCTGTGGCACTGTGGGTTTGGGGGAGTGGAGGGGAAGTCTTATACAGACAAACTGTTTCCACCATGGCCTCAAAGTATCTCAAACCACAAGTAACAAATTTAGAGCAAGACGGTGTTTCAGTCTGATAGTAATTCAGTCACTAAACTTTAAAAACCTTGGTCTCTGGGTTAAGGCTGCTAACCAGAGTGCCTCTAAGCACCAGTTGTACAATATGGAAATGCCCATCAAAAACTTGAGAGATTGACCCAATTCACACAATCCACCAAACCTCCAGCCAGATGGAAACATCTGACAGCTACAGCCTCAACCCAAATTTGTACCAGAGAGGCAGTAGACATCCCAAAGCCAGTTCCCTATTTCTAGCTATTCCTCCTTTCTTACAGAGAAACACCCATCCAAAAAAAATAGGAGGAAGAATACAGGAGAAGGGAATGATATCTTAGTCATGGGTTGTAGGGAAGGCCCAGCATGTTTGAGGGCAAGAGGAACGTTGCCAGTGGTTGAATAGAAACAGCTGGCCAGTGCATGCTGTACATCTATAGCCCTTGTATTTCTGTACTGGAACCCAACCAAGGAGGTCTGCTCCTAACTCTTTACGAATACATAAGTGACACATGCTTTGGGTTACTCACTCCTCATATTTGTAGTGCCATTCATTGGTAGCAGTGTCACGCTGGAAAAGCAGCGGCTTCCACTCACTGCAAGTCTCCTTCCGCTCCTGCGCTGCTTTTCTTTGCTCCTCTTCCAGTACAAATTTCTCCTCAGTTGCTTTGTTCTGATCTCCCTTGTTTATTGCACTTGTTACATGCTGCCAAAGCCTAGAAGGAAACCCGTCCCCCACAGGAAATCCAATAACTGCCTCTCAACCAGAAATGTATTCAGTCTCCGCTGAGATAAACTACAAGAATTTTGACAGGACCAGCCAGACATTAAACACTGAGGAAGTATTATCAGGACAGCAAGCACAAACACAGCATATTAATGGCTATGGAGAGACATAACTTCAACAGCTTTAAAAGGACAGGAGTTGTCACTTGGGAGCATCAGCTATTCCAATGCAACTTATATCTGCATGCTCCTAGAATGGCATATGTGACCTAAACTATTATTTCCCTTTAGCAATGAATTAAAATGGCGTATATTTGCATGTATAATTCAGGTAGGCAGGCACTCAGTTTTCCAAGCCACGTGAGAAAACTCTACTCTGCACACAAGAGTGAAGCAATCTACAAATTTTAGCACCTCCTGGGTAGAAGTCAAAGTGCAGACAGAAGTGCAACTCCTTGCTGGAACTCATGGTGGTTTGCAGGAAATGCCATGAGTTCTACAATCTCCTGGACCCGAAAGACATTTGCTGTTGGGTCCTAGGGGCTGGGGGGATCAAGCTGCAGTTTACAGCAGCTGTGAGTCTGCAGCCAGTCTCCCCTAGCTCTATCCCTGTCTTCTCTCAGCCCCAGAGCTATCTTCAGAATGGGAGGGGGGAAGGAACCCCTAGAATGAGCTCCTTCTGCCCCTTTCTATTCTGAAGACAGAGCCAGGAGCAGGGTTAGGCTGGCACAGTCCTGCTACTTTGGCCTATAAAAACATTCTTAATGGCCTATAGAAAATGAGTCACTCGCTCTCGCTCTCTCGCTCTCTCTCCCCCCCCCCCATTATCTCCCTCCATGGAATGGAAAATAGATCACATCCTTTGATAATCATTTCCTGTTGTCAATAAATAGATTTTTTCTTTATTCTCTGGGAGTCTTAGATCTTATTTTACTTTATAAAATAGTGGATTCAGCCATTTATGAGAGCTAGGACCCTGTTAACACATTATTAACACTCCTTGGAAATTGCTTCTTTTATTCCTAGCCTATTAACCATGGAGGTCACCTGTAAATATCACACAGGCCATAATATATCCAATATCCCACTGCAGACTTAGGGCCTTCACTCCTGCTTCTATTGAAATTCCAACTGAAGAGCCACCAGTGGGAAGAGGTTTCTATTTGTCTGCTTACCTCTCTGATTCAAACTCAGTTTGTTCTTCAAATAGCACAATGTGACGTTTCAGCCTCTGCCTCCGCACTTCACTGGTTGGATTCCAAAATATTTCTGTGTTTCCATTTTTCAGGTCATTTATATGTACTTCTCCATCCTGAAAGGAGAAATTAATTGCATGGGTTAGTGACAGCAAGAACAAAAGGAGCAAAATAATCCTGAGGACCCTCAGCAGAAGCGTAAAGGGAGGGGAGGATGTTAGCTAAAAGGTTCTTTTCCTCCCAGTTTCCAATAAGCCTCACAGAATGTTTTAGGAGTTACCCAAAAGTATCCAGGAGTTTCCTGACTTTGAGATGCTGGCCAAATTCAGAGGGAAAAGGAATGACATTCACCAACTGATAGTAAAGAGTTCACCTTTTCACAAGGATTTATATAGATGCTAACATTTATGCTACCCCCACCCCTTTAAGGAGTGGGGCCAGTCTTATAGATAGGAGCTAGAAATTCACCACCCTGGAACTCCCTGTCAACACTTTTGTGTCCCCTTCCCTTGAGCCCTCACTACAGCAGAAACCCTAGCAGAGCTGCACAGAAGAGATTACAAAACCACAAAATAGAGATGGCCAAAGAAATAGCAGGGGAAGCAGATGAATTTTATACCAGTTCACCTGCTCAGGATTTTTGTGTTCTTTCAATTAATTAGTGCTTCAAATACCACTAGACTTTCATCTGTGTTCTGTCAATTTATTTGGCAACTAGCTACAAAGAGCACTTCACTTCTCAGAGGCCAACTGGCAATGTCTTAGTGTCCCCCATCTAATAACATGACTTTGTAAGCCTGCCTATAGGCACAACAATGCCTCAAGCAAAAAGAAACTAAGCTAGATAGTTTACAGAGGTTATGGTGAACAGCATGACATCCACTAAAGGGAGAGTAAACCATACCTTAAGTTTGCTCAATGTGTGCATTGGTGCTATTCTGCCCTCTGAATGTACTGTGAATGTTATTTAGATCATATTTAGGTCATGCATACTTGCTTTGACTCCTGCTGCTCCATTTCATATCTCCTGCTGCTCTATTTCTTCCCTGAAATGGCTGTTGAAGAATGTCTCACCTACCTCAGATTCAGATTTGTTTCTACCTCAGCCTACTTCTATTGCTGAATTACAGTTTAATTTACTCCACAGAGTTTCCTCAACCACATCTTCACCTGCAGATTCTTTCCAGCCCCTATATAACACATGCTGCCCCTCCCCACCACAAGCCCACGCAGGTGAAAAGAGTACCTCGTGTGGACACCCAGCCCCTTACTACAGGGGAACTGGGTCTAGGTCAGGAAATGAGGCCCCCTGAGAAGTTCAAACTCTGGATTTGAAGAGGCACTGATGGGTAGAATATTACACTTAGTGATCAGTATGCATAAACCCATTAAAAGACATTGTTTGCTTGTCCTCCATCAGGTACATGTGAAAGCTGTCATCACCTGCTGCTCCATCAAAGCCCAGAGCTAGGAAAGCTTTGGCATGTGCTTCCTCACCCAGAGCTAGACTGTCCTTATCCAACAGGAGACTGAACTTCCAAGTGTGGCCAGGGCAGCAAGAAAAGGAAATGGATGCTTATGATATGTAGATTTTAGCAAAACTAAGGATTTTAGTTAAATAAGGGCCAGGCTAGTTCTGATACTGTAAATTTGGGGTAAAGGTAGGTGTGGTGTTAATTAAATAGTGCTGTGAAACAAAAAACACACAAAGCAAGAGTCCCAAGAAACAGAATACAGAACTGATACAGAGTGTCCTTGAGATGCAAGCAATACAGGAGTGAAGCCTTGAACATGGTCTGTTTTAGTTAAAGGTGTAATTGCCAATTGAACCAACATGAAACAGGGGGTGGGGCTTTAAAAATTAATGCAATTTGTTTGTAAGGTGATATCTTATATTATCAGGCTTAATAGGACAGGCCAAGTAGCTTAAGCAACAAGAACAAACCAGTAAATAAAAGGGGATGAGGGGGGCTGGTGGTGGCATTGAGGTTCTTTGATACAAATCCATCCTGCACCCTAATAGAATCCACTTTTTTCTCTGCCCTAACCACATGATACAGTATGCCTTCAGGTGATGTATTACTTTTTATGAATATTATTTTCTCATTTTACAACTACCACATAGAAATTCTAACATAGCACAAAAGGGCACCTATACATGTGCCCGATGCCAGCTCTGACACCTTCTAATTGGATCAAGTAGGAGCAAAGTCTGTTAGTAACATATATTCAGTGTCCCTGCACTTCAAAATGGCAGCGCGGATGCTTTAAAAAAAGCTTGTTGAACAAGCACTCCCACTACTATTTTTAAACATGGACGCTGAATACACATGATACTGTGGGTGCTTTAATTAGAGGAGCTCCTGAGAGCCACTTTAATGAAAGCACCCCCCACACCACAGAGCACATTTAAAGATGCCTTAAAAGAACCCTTTCAGAATAACTTTAACATCAGTATTGCTGAGTTAAGGAGGAAGCTACACATTAGTGTTAGACCATGCTAACTCTGAGAAATGTTGTGACATTAAAGTTGGAACATGCTATATAAGCCCATTAAAATCATCAGTTATTTCTCCTGCCAGGCACACATGCAAGCTGTCAGCAGCTTCTACTCTAGTCTTACAGAAGCGTTGGAACAATAGCATGATAAAGACCATGGGGCAGATAGTTATTTACAAATAAATAAAAGTTCATTGGATCATAGGTAAGTAGGGCTGGAAGGGATGTCATAAAGTCATCCTGTCCAGCCCCCTGCTGAAGGCAGAATCATCCCTTGCTAAACCATCCCAGCCAACGGTCTGTGGCAAGTGTCATGAGCCACTAACCTCTGGCGACCTATCAACTATATGCTAGGATCTATTTGAAGGCCATGGAAGTCAAGGAAAATTGACTCCATGCAGATTCTAATGGACTTCGTCTCAGGTCCTACAAAGGCAGGCACACTGAAGTTCCCGTTATCTAAGCTGGATCAGGTTAAGAGGTCTTATTTCTCATTCTACACCATGCTCTGTGTTGGCTGGTAAATGATGTGGCTTGGTAAGGTAAAGAGGTAAGTTCTGAAGGAAGTTGCACTTGGCACAGTGAGAAAGTGACCAATGGTTTCAGAGTTTTCAGGCTGAAGTCCTTCCCCCAACTCCTGCTGCCATGCACAGATATATTTTTAACTTGTCAGCAACTTGGACCATCATTAGTTACCCAGTGTCCATCGAGGCTTGCTAACACTTCTTCTCCATATTTAATCTTCCCAGAGATTTGATTAATGCTTGTGCTGCCACCAAAAAAGGGCTGTTGGGGGAAAAGAAGTACAAAATAATGATCAGTCTGGATGCAGCTGGAAGAGGGTCAGAGAAGCAGTGCTTGAGACTGAAGCTACAACCTGCTTCATTTCCAGCATTAAGAGGCTGGGGAGGAGGAAGAGAGAAAGAATTCTTGCATTACCATATCTCATCACACTTCTGTCCTTCCTATTTCTGACACTGTGTCTATTGCAGTGATCTCTGAGAAAAGTGGAGTGAGCTTTCAGGTGCATTACTGGACGTTAAAATGTAAGACCTTGTCTTTTCTGGGATTTTTCCCCAATTACACTGGCTAAACACCGGTATTGCCACACCTGTGCAAAACCTGACTATAGCCAAAGTAAACCATTTGCATATAGAGGTAAAATAGCCCCAAAGTAAATGGTATTGTGTGTGTTTATGGTAGGTTTCTGAACCAGCATCTGACCACTGATGGAAGTAATTAAAGCAAACCCAATGCTTTGGAAGCCTCCATTGGCTATGAAAAGGGTATTTCCAGGCTCCAGCAAATTCTTGGAACAACGCAAAATTCCTTTGGCTGCTTGCCTGACTAACAGGAAGTGGAGGCAGCTGTGACCATCTCTTCCATGGAACCATATTTTGTCATCAGTTTTGATTGTTGCTTTTCAAAGGGGTTCGTCAGTTAGACCCACACAAGTTTTCTTTCACCATAAACATTTTTATTACAGCAATATGCTTTGAAAAAGACTTTGTCTATGATTAGTATGGCAGGAATGAATTAATGCATATCATCCACCAGAGAATTGGCACATACCCAGATCAATAACAAAGCCATGGATCACTTAAAGTTGCTTACAAGACTGCAGAAAACGTGGCTAAAGAGAATATGAAACAGTTACGGTACACTATGAACAAATCTGACAACCAAACTGTAGGAACCTCCCTGAACCAGATTTGGGCCATGACAAACTGTTTAAGCCACAAAAGGCAGCATTTCTCCCTTTAAATTATTGCAAGTTCTTAAAAAGCATTAAGATTCACAGTTAGGCACTTATTCATATAGGGCCAGAATCAAAACAAATTGAAATCAGTGGAAAAACTCCCCCTTACTTTATCAGGCCCATGGACACAATGCACAAGTCCAGATGAGCACACACATGAGGTTTGCAGCATCTCAAACCTGTTGGTGGCAACACAAACTGTGCAATGTGATTGTACAACTGTGCATCATGCAGTGCCAAAATTTGACACCAGGATGTCCCTGTATAAAAAAGAAGTTGCAAAAAGCAGTGCAGCATGTGGCAGCAGCATACACTGCCAGAAACAGAGCCTGGCTGCCCAGAACCATGCTCTGGCTATCAGCCAGGCTCCATGAGGCCAGATCGGCACTGCTGCTGCCCTGGGAAGACCCCAGGTAAGGCTGCTGGGGCCAGCACAGGTACTGGGCCCAGCTTCCCATACCACACCTAGGACAATTTGGTGCACATTGGAACACACATGCAGGGATGTGCCCTAGGGCCCAAAGCAGCAGCAGAAATGTGTGCCACTGCTTTTTGTGCCCCTGATAACAAATACATGCTTCTGCACATGGGGACATACCCAATGAATTTTAAACAGCTGTTCTACCAGAGCTGGAAGAGTACATGCATGCAACACCCTCACACACACTAGGCTGTAAATTGTGGTGGTTTTTTTTGTGTGTGTTTTGATATGGGCAAGATGACCCCTGTTGTTCTGGCCATGTGCTCAGCACATGGCAACCTGGGGCCTGAATCTGGCCAAAATATGTTAAACCCTCTGTCCTCATTGGGCACAGGGAACAGGAGATTCTTCAGGCAGACTGGTGGGGAGAAAGACTAAAACGTGGCCCCTCCCCTGGCTGGATGAGGCTTCGGTGATGTCACACCAAGTATATAAGAACTGCTTTGTAAAGTTCTCCCTCTTTCTCCTGGGGCTGCTGAGAGGTGCACGGCTACATTGGGACCAGAAAACCTCGTCCCCATGGGGGTGGAGGGGGTCTTGCCCCTTGTTCATGGAGAGGCAAGCAAACACTATTCGAAAGGAAGTCTCCAGTACAGGGAGACAAAGTCTGTCTTATAGTTTGAGACTCCTATTTCCTCTCTCTTTTCCTCAAGTGGGTTAATGCCATGAAGGTATTAACCCCTGAGCAAACTGCTCAGGAATAGGTACTGGCAGTTACTGGCTACAGGGACCTGGCCCCCTCTGTTCTGAAATTGTACCATCTTAGCATGGGGTATAGGCGAGATGATATCCAGGCTGCAGTCATGAACCCGGGCCTTTTTTATCCAGTGTCTACTACAGCTATGGTGTTTCAGCCTAGCTGCATGGCTGAACCCCAGCTATATGTTCAGGCCTCAGTGCAGTATAGGCCTGGCCAGCTTTTGCTGCCCAGTTCAGGCCCAGTGAGGTAGACCTGCCCTCTCCTTCAAAGATTTTTTTTTTTTTTTTTTTTTTTTGCAGTTTCTGCCCAGCAGAGCTGGGATTGAGACTAGGAGTGTAGGAATGCAGCATGCTGTCTGGAGCTACAGTTAACTGTTCCATGCCATCATGTGGAAGTTGGGATCAACCTAAAGCATTGCAGGGAGCAATAAGGCACCCTTTACAACACAGAAGGACCCGCACTCTCTAGCAGCTTCCCGCAGCCCAGCAAACTCAAGGAGCTCAAGGGACTCTCCAGTGAAGCACCCCTCTCTAGCCCATTGCTGAAGGGCAGATATAAGGGTGCAAGCCTCTGAAACTGCTTTTGTGTAAGCCTTAAGTCCCAGACTGCCTGGGCATGGGTGAAGCCTCCCCAAGAGGGTTCAATCTATGAACGATGCCTTGGTAGTGTTTTAAATTGTATTCCATGTTTTTCTTTCCTTTGTCTTAGCTTTCTGTAATGAATTTATCCTCTGTGTTTACACTCCTTGCAAGAAAGGAGTTTTGTTAATGCAGGACACTCTAGTAAGCTATTTATTGTTTCCCACATGGTCTGGGTAGGGGGTTGAGCCAAGGTAAAATATATTTAGGCCTCAAAATTGAACATGGCCCTTGTTGCTGGTGTCCAGTGCCCAGCAGAAGGGTTACATATACAAGGAAACAGATGAAACATTTAACTTTAAAAATTACAAGCAAAGGAAATATTATATCATGTTTTCCCTACAGGAGACATTAAAAAATAGCACACAAAACAAAATGAAACAACCCTCCCTCCCCCCATCAACCACCCCTCCAACTCTCTCCCCCCCCCCATCAACAACAACAAAACAACAACTCAGCTGCCTCCAAAAATATGCTCTGTCTTTGTCTTGAGAAATCTACGGAACGCCTTATAACCCGTGAAACCCCATGTTCAATTTGTATTCAATTTGCAGTTAGACAGAAATTGTTAACTGGTGCAGGAGATGAAAGTATGCCTTTTCTCTTTTTTTGGGAAAGGCCACCCCCCATATTTCTTCAAGCCCTACTTTAAGATTCACTTCCATTAAATATTACTTAGAACAGTTTCAGATTGCATCTGCAACCCACAAACCTGAATTTCACCAGTGAAAAAAAACTGCAAGTAGAAATAAGTGCCCTTGCAAAGAAGTACCTGCAGTCAAGGTCTGAAAATCTAGCCATAAATGACTTGACTAAAGGGATATAGCAAGTTAGCACCCAGGTATGGTCTTCTGGCTGCAAGTCTTGTGCTTTTAAACCCTAAGCAGAACTTGCCTGTTATGAGATTCTTCACAACTTATCTACTCTGGCCTGGATGAGAATGAACTGGAACATGTGAGGTCTGAAACAAGCTAAGAGATAAGCCATGAAATCTGTTACCTTTAGCTTGAATTCCAGTTCTGCCCTGTGGTTACTTTTCTCACAGTCAATGGTAACTTTCCCTCCAAGCTCCATTGTCATGGTACCATATAAAATTCCTGAAAGACAAACCAAAAACCCCACAATGAAGAGAATATGATATTGGCAGAGGCAATGGGTCAACTCTGGACAACCTTGCTAAACTGCTACAAAAATCATGACTTTGCCCAAGATAAAAGGCATTTTTTCCAGGAAAAAAAAATGGCCCTACAACATAGCCCAGAAACATCCATTCCTTACTCTACTTATCAAAACACAACAAATCTTTCCAGTGGAGTTTAGAGATATTCAAGGAAAGAGGTCACTCAAGGAATGGTGGGTTCACAGAGGATATGGATAATGGCTGAGGGTCTAAAAGGAGGCAAAAGAGAAAAGAGTAAATGTCTATAGCAGCAAAGAAAAGGAGAAAGACTTTTGTCCCAGGATTCTACACACACTCATGCTCATTATCCCACTTCAAGTACCTGTGAGCTAAGTTTACTGGATAAAACATGTTAACTGTCTCTTCCTCCTCCCCATATACACACCTGTAATTTAATTGCAGCTCATTTAACTTAACTGGGATTTGTTCAAGGACAAGCCTAGCAGGCTGTCTACTCTCCCTTACCACCTTCTGGCAGAAAAGTACCAAAAACAGCTGTATGTGTAAGGGGCTATGCTGCTCCTATTTTCATCCAGGTCAAAAGCTGGGACAAAATCAGCACAGCCTCAAATAAGACCTCTGATTACAGCCCTCACATTTTCAAACATGCTCAGCAAGCAGTGGTTCCATTTATTTCAGGAGCTGAGGCCTCCTGAATAGTGAATACCTAGTTCAGACGTAAGGATGAATTGGGGAACAGATGGGTTTTTATTAAGATATTGTGCATTCTCTTCTAGTAAAGAAGAGAATGGCTGCAATTGTCATACACACATTTTCTGAAAAGTTCATTTGAGGGTGAAAGCAGACTGGTTGAACTTTTAATTGAGCTTAACTTGCAGAAAAGGAACTTTTCCACCCAGGGAAATCTATAACATATTTTTATTCTCCTGTGCATTATGAATTTTCTTTTCTACCTGGGAAAAGTGTTACAATCTTTGCTTTCTCCCTTGCCCAAGGAAAGTCATGTGAGCCTGAAAGCTCACAAATATTTTTTTTTTGACAATCATTTAGTTGGTCTAATAAGAGACATCACCTCTGCCAAAAGTTCTGCATATTTTCAGCTTATAGACCAACACGGTTAAAACCTGTATCCCTGCTACAAAAATTGTAATTTACACTAGCTAACATTTCCTAAGTGGTTTCCACTCGATATGCCAAAACTATATATTCAACTACTGAAAAAATTGGCTTTATGTACGCAGGCCAAATATCAGCTTATTTTAGAATTTTGAGGAAAGATTCCAAGTTTAGGGCTGAATCAGCAACTCTGCCACTGACTTTAGTGCATATTTGAACCAGAATAATAAAACCAAAATTGGCTCATACTATTTAAAACGAAGTCAAATAGCAATCTCACTTAAGCTGCTTTTTAAAATATGGTATTATAGTTTCAAGATCCTTTACCTATGCAAATATGGACTAACAGGGAAATTGCAGGAGAAGGTAGGGATATATTTAACTCCTTTATTCTTAAGGCACTAGATAATTCATTAAGAACTTCTAGTTTAATGTTAAGCATTTCAGTTATAAATCATCACAAGCCAGAAATTCATGGACACCTCACCTACAGCACATGAGTGAAGTATCACTAGTTCCTCAACATTAGCTATGAGTTTGCAGTGAATTTACTTCTGCTCTCAGGCATTCCTGTATGAACTTATATGATTTCAGTGAGTAGCTTGGATGTCCAATTATTTGCAATCCTCATGCTGAGACTCATGGTGTATTTCCTAGGTAGTGTTAGGGCAATGCTGCAGCTATGAAGACCAACAATTGAGAGGCAAGGATTTTTGGGGGAATGATACTTTTGTTGGACCAACTGTGCAGTTAGAAAAAAAAAAGTTAGACAGGCTTTCAAATGTAAGACATGCAAGGTCATCTGATGAAGAATGTCTTGCACTTGGAAAAAAATTAGACTCTTTCAAATGCAAGATATTCTTCAGATAAGCTTTCAGATGCAAGACATACAAGGTTGTTTAACTTTTTTCCAATTATGCAGTTGGTCTGACAAAAGATATCGCCCCCCAAAAATCCTTGCTTTTAGGATTATAAATGCATTTAGTGTCCAATTATTTCAATGTGAAAAAGGTGTGTGGAAAATGCTGTAGGATTAATTACAGTTCTACAGTAGTATGTCCATTTGCTTCCAACATCCTTTCTAATGCTCCTCATATCTTACCTTTGCAGTGGGCATATGGCATAGTAATAATGTAATCCTCACTCCTGTTTAGGAATGTAAGCTTGGCTTTCCCATCCAATAAAGCAGAAAGCGAGTTACCTAAGAGTTGAAAAATACAGGTCAACACATCTCTCTGAAGTTAAACATAAAACTTTTTAATGGGGAGACAATGATTTTGCGTATCAACCAACTACTAATTGAGGAGGCAGAAAAGTATCAAGGTACTAGCCACTGCCAGGTTTCATGCGATAAGGCATTGCCTACACACATGGAGGATTTTCACTCATCCTGCTAAGTCTTTTTTCTTCATTATGAAATTCATCCAGTTTGATGAATATTCTATAAACACTACGGACAGCACTGGTTAGTCCAGCTTCAGCCAGCGTAGCTACTTGATGCATATCTGTCTCATGACATTAACTACTGTATTTACTCAAATATAAGACAAGATTGCTTTCCCCAATCAGCATGGGGGGAAATGCTCCTTGTCTTACATTTACAGACAAGGAAACTTCATTAAATACACTGTCTATCAATAAACTGCTGCCAACAGCAGCATGTGCTCAGTAATGGAAACCAACTATGAAATTGATTAAATGCAGCCAACACTGAACACAACTATAACATACAGGGCCTGCATTGAGCAAACATGCTGATGGGAACAGGTCTGTGTGTTAAAAAAAACAAAAAACAAACAAACATAAAAAGGATAGTTGTGTCCCCAGGAAGGAATGAGTACCAGTCTGGAGGCACTGCAATACCAGGCTGGCACTTGACAGCAAGTTCCAACACCCTCCCTTGGTGCCAAAAAATGGTGATGGAAACCATTTTTCCCCCCAATCCTTAAAAAACAAACAAAAAGCAAAACAACCTCTCTGGGTGTCTCACATAGATATGCTCAGTGTTTTCACATTTGTCCCTTGCTCAGGTAGAGCAGGCTGCAACAGCAAGGAGTGGGGAAGGGGCTGCAGAGGGCAAAGGGGCCACCTGACATCCCCAGATTTATTTTTCTGCTGTAGCAGTGGAAAGGGGCCTTCTAATAAGGCAACCTCTAATAGTTAGATTCTATACCTGGAAAATTGCAATAAATGTATACAATTTCCATATATAGAATCTAATTATGGGGGGGGGTCTTATATTCAAGTAAATTAAGTAATTCAAAATAGCTTTATGTTTTTAAAAGGCACACAGAAGCACTTTTTAGGTGATGTACATTGACAGATTTGTGGCTGAAGATCACAGAAAGCAGAGGAACTGAAGCAACTATTCGTATAGGGGCTGTGCATGTTGGGAATTTGGGGTAGACACCTGGGCCTCTGAGTACAACTTTGTTAATTACGCATAAAGTAAGCATGTCTGAGAGCCTGCAAATCCCCATTAGATGTTTGGGCAAAGTCCTGTCACTATTTGTATAAAGGTCTCAGGGGAATCTTCAGCATCAAATCTCAAATTATCATTATTATTGTCAAATTATTATTATTATTAGTCCAGTAGTTGCTACTGGCCAAATTCTGTAATAATTTATGCATGTGCTGAAGGAGGTGGGCTTGGCATTTGTCTCTAAGAACAGGATTTTTTCCTCTAATTACAGTACTCTGTATGGATAGCGCAATAGCAAGATTTCAAGCATGTATGTTTTGTATACATAATAGTTTTCCCAACCATCTTGGAGGTAGCTACCGTTGGATTCTCTACTTCTAAAGGCAGCTACATAGGGTATACTACAGAGTCCAACTGGCAACTTCTTTGCTC
This sequence comes from Caiman crocodilus, assembly GCA_030014935.1. Lineage (NCBI taxonomy): Eukaryota > Metazoa > Chordata > Crocodylia > Alligatoridae > Caiman > Caiman crocodilus. The sequence goes on along the minus strand of JAGPOW010000304.1, from coordinate 108,228,989 downwards.
TTAATCTCTAAGGAGATGTAGGCAGGACTGAGAACTCCATCAGAGAAACACCACCACCAGTAGATTACTTTGAGGATGTTTAGGTTTGATGTCTTACCATAAAACTTTGACTTGGCTAGTATGCTGCCAGAAACACAAAACCCATCTTTCCTATTACTGACATGAAAAGCTGATACTGGTGGGTGATGAGAAACCTACAAGAAAAAACAAACAAACAGCTAAACACACACAACTTCCTCTATCATTAATGATGCTCTTCGCAATCCATCTGAGGTGAAATGTGCAAATTGGGCCTCAAACAATAAAACAAGTGCCGGCACAAACCTCTGAAGATGGACCTTTTAAAAAATCAGATTTACATTACTGGCAAATTGTTAGGGCCATCTGACCAGCTGGGGGAGAGTTGACACGTCCCTGGACCATGATGGAGATCTCCATTGTGTAGACTCACTCTTCCTACGGTGACTTCAAGCAAGGTCACCCCAACTGGGACTCGAGCACTGCAAATAGTTTTTCAGGGTACAGGGACAAGAGGTCCCCAGGGAAGGCTATGGGCCTCAAATAAGTACTTGCAGCCTTACTGCATGGAACAGAGCAGAGCAGCACTTTAAATTACAAAGAGATCCCAAGATTTCTTCTTCTACTTACAGAAATGTCTGGGATAACAGTGTTTTCCTCTCTGAAAACATGGTAAAAAATTCACAGAAACACAAGCCCAGCCATCAGATCTCTGAGAGGCAGCACTTCCCACTGATATTCAGACAGATTTTTGAGAAGCACAGAACACCTTTGCAAGCACTTATTTTTCATCTTAAATAGGGCAGAACTCATTTGAATATCTGTCTTAAAATTGAGGGCTACTTAAAATCTGGTCTTATGTCCAGAAGTTTCTTCTTCTTTGAGCAAGAGAGACTCAGAGCAACAAGAATAAGATTTCTTTATTATAGGCTAATATACTTGCAAAACCACAAGATTCTGCAGACAGACTCCAGGACAGCATATGAACTACTTTATATCCCAGATTTTGTGCACACTAGATTTTGATGCCCACCAGTGTTAAATGCCTAGACATACACACGCAGCACAACTTGAGACCCTTATTTCAACCTGTGTAGACATACCATTGATTCCATTACCTCCATAAAAAGTGATGTAGTGGTAGAAAAGATGAGGATCAAGAAGACTTGATAATCAAGCAGGAAGAATTGGCTTGAAAGCAAATTAAAGGATTTAGATGCTCAATTTTAATACGGATTCAAATCGCTTCAGCAGAGAATTTAAAAAAAACTTCCATAAACATATATTCTGAAAGAGCAAATTCACTTTTTTTAAACCCATACAGCAAATAGGGACAATTATTTCATTAACACCTGATGACCTCTATCAGAGGGTATAAATAACAGCAGAATTTGATCGTATGTTTTGTACTCTACAGGAGAGCAATGCTTCTACGAACAACAGACCCCCACACCAAGGGGAAGAGCTAGATCTGGGGCTCCTGAGGCAGCTCTCGGAGACCACAAAAACTAAGGAGGCAGTAGTCATAGGGGACCTAAACTACCCAGACATCTGCTGGGAGATGCAGACAGCAAAGTCCCACCGTTCACGCAGGTTCCTATCCTGTGTACAGGACCTCCACTTTGTAGTGGGACCATGTACCTCCACTCCACAGGAGGTATATGGTCCCACTAGGGGGCATGCCTTACTGGACCTGGTATTGGCAACAGGGAATGATATGGTAGGGGACCTACAGATAGGTGGTCACCTGGGGGACAGTGATCACCAAATAACAGAATTCATCACAAGACGTCGAGTGGGTAAGGTAAGGTAACTAGTAGGGTGAAAGTGCTAGGCTTTAGGAACGTGGATTGCAATGAACTTGGGCAATTAGTCAAGGATGCACTGCAGAGTAGGAGTTTCGAAGAGATGGGAGCCCAAGAAGGGTGGCTGTACCTTAAGGAAATGATCCTTCAGGCACAGAGGGAGACAATACCAATGCAAGGAAAAAGAGAGAAAGTGGCCAGAAAGCTTCCCTGGATGACCAGTGAAATCCAGAGCAGCCTACAGGCTAAAAGGGGAGCATATAAAAAGTGGAAACAGGGAGAAATTACCAAAGAGGAGTATAACTCCTCTGTTTGCGCTTGTAGGGAGGCAGTTCGATGGGCCAAAGCTACTATGGAGCTGAGGATGGCATCCCAAGGATAACACAAAATTATTTTTCAGCTATATAGGGAGTAAAAGGAAGGCCCAGGGTGGAATATGACCCCTACTAAATGGGCAGAAACAATTGGTGATGGACATGGGGTGGGACAAGGCTGAACTCCTCAATGAGTTCTTTGCCTCAGTGTTCCTAAGTGAGGGGTAAGACAAGGCTCTCACTGGGATTGTAGAGAGGCAGCAGCAAGGTGCCAGACTACCATGCATAGACCCTGAGATGGTGCAGAATCACTTGGAGGAACTGGATGCCTTCAAGTCGGCAGGCCCGGATGAGCTCCATCTGAGGGTACTGAAGGCACTGGCTAACGTCACTGCACAGCCACTGGAGGGAATACTTGAACACTCACGGCACACGGGCATGGTCCTAGAGGACTGGAAAAGGGCCAATGTGATTCCCATTTTCAAGAAGGGGAGGAAGGAGGACCCAGGCAACTACAGGCCAGTCAGTCAGTCTCACTTCCATCCTTGGCAAAGCCTTTGAAAAAATTATCAAGGCTCACATTTGTGAGAGCCCGGCAGGAAAAATTATGCTGAAGGGAAACCAGAACAAGTTCATAGCAGGCAGATCATGCCTGACTAATCTAGTCTCTTTTTATGACCAGGTTACGAAATGCCTGGACGCAGGAGTAGGGGTTGACGTCATATACTTAGACTTCAGGAAGGCCTTCGATACGGTATCCCACCCCATACTTCTGAACAAGTTAAGAGGCTGTGACTTGGATGACTGCACAGTCTGGTGGGTGGTGAATTGGCTAGAGGGTCTCACTCAGAGAGTCATAGTGGATGGGTTGGTATTGACCTGGAAGGGTGTGGGCAGTGGAGTCCCGCAGGGCTTGGTCCTAGGACGGATACTGTTCAATGTCTTCATCAGTGACTTGAATGAGGGAGTGAAGTGTATTCTGTCCAAGTTTGTGGATGATACAAAACTGTGGGAAGAAGTGGACATGCCAGAGGGCAGGGAACAACTGCAAGCAGACCTGGACAGGTTGGACAAATGGGCAGAAAACAACAGAATGCAGTTCAACAAGGAGAAATGCAAAGTGCTGCAC
>JAGPOW010000304.1:108193521-108225623 GCA_030014935.1 Caiman crocodilus | reverse complement strand
ACAACTGCAAGCAGACCTGGACAGGTTGGACAAATGGGCAGAAAACAACAGAATGCAGTTCAACAAGGAGAAATGCAAAGTGCTGCACCTAGGGAGGAACAATGTCCAGCACACCTACTGCCTAGGAAATGACCTGCTTGGTGGCACGGAAGCAGAAAGGGATCTTGGAGTCCTAGTGGACTCCAAGATGAACATGAGTCATCAGTGTGATGAAGCCATCAGAAAAGCTAATGGGACTTTATCATGCATCAGCAGGTGCTGATATTTCCCCTCTATCAGGCGCTGGTCAGACCGCAGTTGGAATACTGCGTTCAATTTTGGATGCCACACTTCAAGAGAGATGTGGATAACCTGGAGGGGGTCCAGAGGAGGGCAACTTGTACGGTTAAGGGCTTGCAGGCCAAGCTCTATGAGGAGAGACTAGGGCACCTGGACCTCTTCAGCCTCCGCAAGAGAAGGTCGAGAGGCGACCTTGGGGCTGCCTAAAAGTTCATCATGGGGGCACAGAAGGGAATTGGTGAGTTTTTATTCACCAAGGCACCCCCAGGGGTTACAAGAAATAAATGGCCACAAGTCTCCCCTACCCTGGGGGTCTTCAAGAGGAGGTTGGATATGCATCTAGCTGGGATCATCTAGACCCAGCACTCTTTCCTGCCTATGCAGGGGGTCGGACTTGATGATCTATTGAGGTCCCTTCCAACCCTAGCATCTATGAATACTTTGTTACAATAAGCAAGTGATGAGGCAGAGTTCTGAGGAGAGAAGTTTTTTAAAAACCTGCTAACAGGCTAGTGTTGTGGGTCAAGAATCTACTGCTTGCATTGCTGCGATCTAGGTGCCATGCAGTAGGTCCCTGCTGAAAATCAGCTTTCTTTTTTCAGTACTGCTCATCATTTAACAAATAGCATGGAATGATTTTATCCTTGAAGTACTCCAAAGAAGTCCTGTTATAGCAAAATAGTAGGCTATGATAGGCAGGATAAAGCACAGGGAAAAAAACCTCATGCACTATGACTAGTTTATAGACATCGCCTACTGTAGATATGTGAGCATATGAACTGGTTTCTTGTACTAAAATGGAGTAATTGCTCCAGTGCTTCAAAAGGTTTGGACTCCAAATAAAGCCACTTACTTGTTCTGCTATGTAAAACGTGTGACTGTTGGTCTGTGGGTGAAACCAACAGCAGCGAAATGTCTCTCCCAAAATGGGATTATATGGCTTTTTTATTCCCTGCAAAATATAAAAGACATTTACATTATTTTTAAACACAGTCACACCCCCACAGCACTCATACACTAAACAGCTTTGGTAATATTCTGGGGGAGGATATGACCCCAACAGTCAAACTGGCTTTCATTTGTAGCAATTAGCTTCTTTTACAAATAGGAAGATCGTAACTGTCCTCAAGATTTTATAGCAAGGCAGAGTCAGTGACTAACATGTGACTCACTGCCTTGCTCTAACTACCTCCACCTGATCCATGGTCTGACCTGCTGCATCACCGAGCATTATATTCTACTGATTAAAGCCTTGTAAGGGAGTCAAGCTTTCTTATTGCCACCACCCAGAGCAGGTTCATTCAGGTACAGAATGCACTAACATAGTACCATACAGAAATAGCTTCCCAAATAATTGCATATTTATTCTATTTGCCACATGACTGGCTTGACGCCTCCTGTTTGTCCAGCACAAGAAGTGAGCCAGTTGCTGGTTAAGTATTTCACAAGAGGAACAAAACACTTTGTAACAACAGAATACATACAAAAGCTATAGCAATAGGTGTGAACATTTTTCATATCCACAGGAACATGAAATCTCTTACCTTTGGCTTCTTATAGAAGCCTGACAAATACCATCTCAGAACCTGCTTGATTCGACTGTAGGCATCATCTTCAAGCACAGCTCTGTGGAAAAGGAAGATGGGATAATTACTCAAAATGATTTTCATTTTGCTGATAGGGCTGATTTAGAGTATTACTTCAGTTTTACACTGGGGCAGGGGTGCTCAGTCTCCAGCTTGTGGGTCAGATCTGGCCTGCAGAGCTGTCTCATCTGGTCTGTAGGGCTCCCTATGTGTTCAGAGATTTGGCAGCAGGGAATGGTACCAATACATCATTGCCACTTAACCATCAGGACCCATGGGGAGCCCCAAGCCCTGTATGCTGGATCCAGTGCCCGATCCCAGAATACAGGGTCAGGTGGGGGCACCACTGGGCCCAATCCCAGCGGGCGGGGGCAGGAGGGAGTGGTGCTGTTCCCCCAGAACCCAATCCTGGCATGTTTCATAGTTGGTAGGGTCGGAAGGGACCTGAGCAGATCATCAAGTTCGACCCTCTGCCATGGCAGGAAAAAGTACTGGGGTCAAATGACCTCAGCAAGGTGTTTGTCTAACCTCCTCTTATTGTTGTCTAACCAGGGTAGGAGCCAGCACCACTTCTCTTGGAAGCTGGTTCCAGGTCCTAGCCGTCCTGACTGTGAAGTAGCGCTTTCTGATGTCTAATCTGAATCTACCCTCTGCCAGCTTGTGACTTATTTCTAGTCACTCCTGATAGTGCTTGGGGGAACAGGGACTCCTCCAATGCCTGCCCTAGTCCCCCCTGACTAGTTTGTAAACGGCCACTGGATCCCCCCTCAGCCTTCTCTTGTGAAGGCTGAACAGATAGGGCAGCAACATGTAGGGCAGCAAGGGCGAAATGCTGGGCCTCAAAGCCCAATCTGGGACATAGACGGGGCCCTACGACACTCATCTATCATTTACATGGCCACAGGGTGAGCATCACTGCACTATAATAATACTACTGATTTCAGTGGTGAGAGACCAGCATAAAATTAGATTGGTGAGTTGCATCCTGTGTCTTGCTCTGCAACTTCTAGTGAAAAGTAAAGGTCCCTTTCCCAGAGGAAAAAAGTTCTCAGTGGTGCATGTATGCCCATGCATATATCCCCACCTCCCGCAAACACACACCCAAGCAGTGGGATTCCCAAGGCCTGACTAGCTGTCGAGGCCCCTGTAAAAATCCAAAGGCAAAAATGAGACACTATCCTAAAACTCTTGCATTAGGGATGTCAATGGACCTAGCATTTTGCATTCTCAACTGCAAAATTGAGTTAAGTTATCTCAGGCAAAAAACCCAAACAAACAAACAAGTCCAACCCATCTTGCATTTTTATGGGAAATCATGCATTAACTCTTTCCTGAGCCCTCGAAGTCTTCCTAGCTTCAGAAAGAGCAGAAGCAAGCATTCGTTGTCATCATAGCAGCCTTCAAATACCTGAAGGGTGGTTTCCAAAGAGGATGAAGCTAGACTGTTCTCAGTGGTGGCAAACGACAGAACAAGGAGCCATGGCCTCAAATCACAGCAAGGGACATAGGCGACTATAGGCGACTGTTAGGGGGTGCACAGGGGTGCATGTCCTCCCCCTGACAGGGCTGGTGCCCCTGACAGGGCCTCCGCTGTCGGCGGCTTCTGTGAGTGCTTCCCTAGATTCAGGAGGCACCAGCCACTCATGACAAGGGAAGTTCAGGTTACATAATGAGAGAGTGTTTCTTTCTTAAAAGGAGGATATTAAAGCACTGGAACACGCTACTTAGAGGTTATGGAATCTCCATCCTGGGAAGGTTTTTAAAACCTGACTAGATAAAGTCTTGGCTGCGATGATCTAGTGGGGATGGTCCTACTCTGAGCAGGGGGTTGGACTAGACCTCCTGAGGTCCCTTCCAGGCCTCATCCTCTACTATTCTATATTCCCAACCTCATACAAAACTGGAGATCTCTTGAGATGCGGGTTCTTACATACAGTTAGGAGCCTCTGGACCTCATAAAGCATTTTCTGAGGATAACCTCAAACCTCTTCAGGCTGAAGACAGCCAGTTCCACATTTATAAATAGTGGAATTGAGCCCAACAGGCAAGCATGAAAGTGCACTGGGAAAGCAGTGGAATAATGTGACCTACTCACGTGATATATAAAATACCATACTTTTTAAGATTTAAAAAAACAGCATATTAGGAAGTTCAGCCCATACTTCTAAGCAAATATTAAATATTAAGGGTGTGCAAAATGAGCCGTATTGAATTCAGATTCAACCTGAACTAGGGACAGTGATTTGATTAGTTGATTCGGATCACTGCTCCTGTTTGATTCAGCCAAATCTGAATCTGAAAATTCAATGCTGATTCAGAGAATCAGTGATTTGGCCATAGGCACAGCTTTAAATGTTTTTTCTATGTACCTCAAGGTACCAGGCGTGGCTCATGAATGCTGCAATCCCACAGAAGCATGGGGGGGGAGGGGTGCGAGGAGGGTGGCTATGTGCTCCCCAGTGGAGCAGAAGTGCTTCTGGTTCACTTCCGGGTCCACTGCCAAGCATGCTGGGGACACCCCCGCGTTCCTGTAGGATACTCCATCTGCCCCAGTATTGCAGCATTCACGAGCCACCTGCTACCTTGAGGTATGTAGAAAAAACATTTAAAGCTATGTCTACGTCCAAATCATCAAATCTTTCTGAATCTCTCCAAATAGATTCGGAGAGCTCCAATTCGATTCAGCGAGATTAAAGTAACTCCTGATTCAATTTGGATTCAGAGATATGGCTGCCAAATTAGGCCGAATCTCCACTGACTTGAATCAGCAACCAAAGCTTTGCACAGCCCTATTAAATATGTTCTACTATCTCTGCAAAGAGGGTGCCTCTACCCATAGGAATTAACATGCAACTTCAGTCAACCTTGATATTGTTTTCAGTTGGCAACTCTGCTGCAGTTTATTCTCCTGTAAACGTTTTTTTCCTATGCCTCCTTTTACATCAGTACACCAGAAGGTGGAGTAATATTGTTACTAGCAGCCATACAGACTATCAGCTTTTCGATCCATTCTAGCCAATGCTGGACGGGTGAGCTCTGAGAGCAGCATCTACTGCATTCCCATTTTCTTTGCTTTCTCCACATCTGCCATTTTCCACTGGGAACCGTCTGGCTCTAAAAGGTCACAGAAGCTGATGCTTGACATGATTTACAGATCAAACTAGAGACTCGTGTATTAAGACTTCACCAGCATACAAATGTCTCAGGCAGACCCAGCCTAATACTTTCACATGTGTTCATGCAGCTGCTGAAAGTGCTGCTTACTGGGAAAGTAGGTCAGCATGGTAGTAGTAATCAGAAAGTTTGTTGAGGAAAGATCGTGGTTCCAGGATGAAGGTAGGCAAAACTACTCGAGACAAGTCCATGCCAGGGCGCAGCTGCTTCAGAAGAATCCACATCAGACTCTTGTTTTCATCAGAGACGGTTTCTGTTTGGGAGGATCCACCGGTCTGAATAGGGGAAGAGGAAACAAAACCACAACCAAAAAAATCAAGCAAGCAAGCACGCATAGTATGAAAGGTGGCAATTAGATAACAGCCATTTACTAGATAAGCACATAGCTATAAAGGGAACTGATCTAGATTTTAGGTTTTATCATGGTCATTGGTGCAAATCAGGCCCATGTGAGTAAGGAGCAAAATCACAGTAGTGTATTCTGGTGGGGTTTGTGCCTGGTAAGCATTCTTAGCAGATAAGTGGCTATAATCAGTTTTGCTGCTGTTGACAAGCTGAGCAGATAGGCCAATGACTAACGCGGTAAAGAACAACAGAAGTGGTACTTTCAGTACAGAGGGTGAGGTAGGACTTGTGTATCTGAGCCTGCCCTGTCATCATTCCTGCACAAACACAAGCTTACAGTCTCCAGCTTACAGTCCAGCATCCTTCACCAACAACAGAAGTAGACAGAGTAGTAGTCATGGACCACATTCTGCTTTTAGCTACATGTGACTGACTTCAGTAGAGTTGCATCAGGTATAAAAGGCCAACGAACAGCAGGATTAAAAACTTAAACTTTCAAACACTGTCAGCTATCAGGGCTGGTGTCCAATGCCCTTCTTAGGCATTCAAGTTTTTGATGGAGGAAGGAAATTCAGCAGCTCTTTATATTAGGACTCCTACTGCTTTAATGCCTCAGGCAAGAGACTTCTAACAGGGAATTGCATAGGCCTACTTCTGAAATACTACTTTACTTTAGGAAAAGAGTTGTGCAGTTGTTTCATACACCAACCTCTTCTTTTTATTTGATGCAAATTGATATAGCTAATTTATAACAGTGGAGAATCTTCCCACATAGCTTTTGGTTCCTGATCAGCCACTTAACTAATGTTTACTCCTACAACAAGAACCCAGGTCTGAGGTGAAAAGAAAATCAAAAGAAAAGCATACAGGGAAGCCCTTTTCATTCTGTTAAATATCATCCTACCAGCTTTGTGATGGACACTCAAAATGGACACAGCTCAATCCTCGGAAGAAATGGAAACCACAAGAGAACTTATTACAGCACTGGTAGCTAGAATTACCTCTGGCAGCCATCTATTCCATGCTGTCCGAGCCGCCAAGGTTTGGAATAGACTGCTGCTGGAGGTGGTTCAAGCACCCACTCCGAATGCCTTCAAAAAACATCTGAATGTTTATCTGGCTGGGATCCTATGATCCCTGCTGACGTCCTGCCCTGGGGCAGGGGCCTGGACTCGATCTTCTGAGCTCCCTTCCAGCCCCAATGTCTATGAAATCTATGAACACACATAGGGGTCTGTCAGCACTTTCATTTTTCACTCAGTTTTTCAGGTAGTATTTTTTGATGATACAAATTAATTCTAGACTGGACTTGATACAAGGTCTTGCCCTTAAAGAGCTGAGGATGGGAGTTGTATTCAGCAGGGGATGAGGGAAGAAAGCTTGCAAATAATTTTGTTTGGCTTCTTAAAACGTACTACTGGTGGGGATGCCTTTCAGCTCCTAGAATTCAAAGCCTTTAAAAGCAAGTTTTCCTAACTAACAGTCCACCTTTCACAGATATAGGATTTATGATATGGTATTCTGTGTCCAATTCTGACAGGTACAAAGATATCCCCACAACTGTTTGTACCTGCAAGTTTCCAGCACAAAATATGGAAGCTCAGATAAGGAAAAGCTGACTGTTACAAAAATGTAAATCTATGCTTGTGTACAGTCCCTTCCCACCAGGTGAGCTTCTGTAGCAGTGCTGGAAAATTGGTGGTGAAGTTTGTGCCTGAAAAGATTGATCCATCATGTATAAATTGCACCAACTGCAAGGCATAAAGCATGCATCCAGTTAGTTTAGGAGGCTGTTCACACATAATCCCAGGTGATAAGTGCATTATTGCCCGTGGCACCCCTCTCTCTCCCTTAATGTCACCATCTGGGTGAAAAAACTACAAGTAAATTCCTTCTACCTGTTCAGAGTGACAATCCAGGTGGAAGTCTATTCCTCATGGCCAAGAATCTAATCGCATCTAATGGCCAAAGCGGTCTATAAGGTCCTGTGGAATGTATAGTGCGTCCAAACCCAGCCACTCTGCTGCCAGGCCTTATTTCTAGCTACATTCATGATTAAAACAGTAGCTTCACATAAACCAAGTGTAATTCCACAGCCTTATGCTATTGAATTTAAAGTCTCATTTAAAAAGTACAAAGGGACCTATGTTCTCTTTCTAATGTGACCTGTTAAATATTTGTGTCCCCCCCAAATCCACAAATGCCAATGTATCAATTTGCTTATGTCTCTCTGACAGTCTTTAAAAATGAGAATTCATCATTTGATAAGTGTTATAAATGCTAGTTTAGATGCCGATTGTTGTTTCTGGTTTATTCTTAATCTGAACTCAATATTCTTTGTTTGTAAAAGGGGAAAATTTGCCATTAGGTCTTGAAGAGATGAGAAGGACTTTAGGAGCAGAAAACTGGCTGCCTCCATTTTCAAGCACACATTCTTCCTCAGGCAATAGGCAGAAAAGCTTCAGAAATCACAGGGCAGAGCAACTAGGGTTGTAGCTATGGATGTAACAGCACTGAAGCAAAGCACTGATACAGACAATGCTGCAGTTTGCATTGCTGCATCTTATTTTTCTTTGAGACAGGGATTAAGCTGTACAAGCAAATCACAGTTTATAGCTTCTGCCCAGGGGTGTGCAAAACAGGCCCTATTCAATTCTGATTTGGCCTGAATTGGGGACAGTGATTCAATTTGTTGATTTGGATCACTGTCCCTGATTTGATTCAGCCGAATCTGAAGATTTGATGCTGATTCAGAGAATCAGTGATTTGGCCATAGACACATCTTTAAGTGTTTTTTCTACATACCTTGAGGTACCAGGCATGGCTCATGAATGCTGCAATGCTGGGGCAGATGGGGTGTCCCACAGGAGCGTGGGAGGACAGTCCTGAGTGCTCAGTGGCAAACCAAGAAGTGGACTGGAAGTATTTCTGGTCTGCTTCTGGATCCGCTGGGGATCAAGTGGGCTCCCCCACCCCCGTGCCGGTGATCAGCCACAGGGGAACCCCAGGTGCCTCCCCAGACCCAGGAAGCACCAGTTGCCGTGTGTGTCTGTGTCGCTCCCCAGAAGACCCCCCAGAAGTGCTTTTGGGTCTGCTCCTGAGTGCCCTGGGGACCCCTCACACTCCTGTGGGAGGCTCCATCTGCTCCAGCATTACAGCATTTATAAGCTGCCTGGTACCTTCAATTGTTTTTCTACAAGTATGTAGAAAAAAAACATTTAAAGCTGTGTCCATGTCCAAATCGCCAGATCTTTCTGAATCTCTCCAAATCGATTCAGAAAGTTCCGATTCAATTTCAGAGAGATTAAAGGGTCTCCTTATTCGATTTCAGTGAACCAGACCAAATAGAATCAGGGACCAAAGCCTCGCATAGCCCTACTGTTGACCTCATATATGCTGGATGTTTTCAGATGCAGCTAAAATCAGAATAAAATACTCTAGGTAGAAATAGCTCAAGAGCCAAACATTTTTTTTGTCCTCTTTGGGAAGTTCTGCCTGTATAAGTAAAATGCACCAGGCTAAATTAGTTCGCAAATTTACGGAGAAGCAGCTGCTCCACAGAAACAATCCCCAGGTGCTCTGTTACCCCAGTTTAGATACAAAGTAGCTGATTCAATGACAGACAGAGCAGGCTATTTCACACTTACTATGCCAAAAAAAAGAATAGATGGATTTGATTTGTGTTTGTGCATCTTCTCTCAGCGAACCCCAGACCTTATAGAAGGTCAAGATCATTGTTCCACATTAAGTATTTGTGAAGTGTCCAAATTAAACACTACCTTAGAACAATCATAGTTAATTGCCATTTAAGCCCCCTGTAGAGATGACTTATGATACTCCCTGTTATGTCTCATATCATATCTTGCACTACTCACATCTGGATTAAACAAGTTATTTTTCAATTGCAATCCATACTAGAAGGCCCAATTCCTAAAGAAATCTTTCCAGAACCACTCATCCTAGCCTTTAAACAAGCACCGAACCTCATCACCAGAAGCAAACTCCCTATGTATGACCCAAAACAATATCAAATGGATCTAGACCAGGGCAGGACAAGAAATGTAAATCCTGCCAACACACCTCCACCACTCACACAATAACCACACCCCAAAGCAGAACCATCCCCATTCTTGGATCTTACATCTGCACTTCCAGAAATGTAATACATCTCATCCAGGGCGCCAAATATCCTGATGGAAAACATGTAGAAGAAACCAAACAACAACAACTGTGTACCAGAAAGAATGCACACTGAAAATCCATCAAAGACAAAAATATCCAATTACCTGTAGGTGCACAAGACAACCACTCCCCTCTCTGATCTCTCAGTTCTAATCCTCAAAGGAAACTAACAAAACACCTTTTGTAGATGAGCCTATGAACTTCACTTCATAAATCTACTGGATACAAAAAATCATGGACTTAATATAGACATTGGATTTATGACACATTACAATCTGCCTGACATCTGACTCTCCAGGTAACCTGCTTCCAAGGTTAGGGAAGGATATTCAAAAAGCTGGACACCGATTTGATTCAGTTTTTTCAGGTTAGTCTAACCTGCCTAGGTTGAAGCAATTTGCAAGTGTTCAGACATTCCTTCTGGACTGAGGAAATGTAGGCACATGCCTTTAGTTGCTCAGGCCAGGCGTCAGGGGGTACTATAGCATACCCTCAGCTGCGGGGAAGCTGCGCTGGGGGTGGGAGGGGCATGGGTGTGGTCAGCCCCAGCAGCAGCCTGGACTGAACTGGCCACAAAGAGGTTTAATTCCCTCCTTCCTGTCCCACCAGCAGGGATCCAAGCTGGGGTCTGCCAGGTGCTCCCCCTCGCTGCTGCAGTGGCAGGACAGGGTGTGGCCAAACACCAGCCAGCATGGCCCCCTGAAGCAGAGGGGTTATTTCCCCCTCTGTCCCCATGGGACCACAGGTAGGATCTGCCCACCCCGGCTGCTACTGCTTGCTCCCTGCTTGGGGCAAGTGGTGGAATAAGCCTCCTCCTGCCGACGCCACCAGATGCTGGAGGGAGGGGATGCCAAAGGGAGGGGACAGGAGAGGGCTTATCTGATGCTTGCCCTAGACACAAAGTGAGCAACAGCAGTGGCAGTCATGGTGGCCAGATGGAGGAAATAACCTTGCTCCCTGCCCCCAGCCTAATGGGCCCTGGTGGTTGGGATCTGGCCTCTCCCTCAATCAGCCACTGAAGCGGTGAGGGGAAAGCAATCGTGACGGGGCAGCAGCTCCTGTCATGGTTTCCCAGAGTGTGAGCCTCTTCCCGGCAGCAGAATGCCCACCCTGCAGCTCAGCCCCATGCTGGCCCCAGACACTGTGACAGGCGCTGCTACCCCCATGAGACCTTCCCCCTTACCACTCCAGCAGCAGGGCAGGGTGATGGCCAGAGACCAGCTGGCAGGACCCCTTAGGGGTGGGGAGCAGAGTTATTCCCCCTCCCTCCAGCACCTGGTGGAGGCGGCAGGAGGGGCCTTATTCCACTGCTTGCCCCAAGTAGAAAGCAACTGAGCAGCAGCAGAAGTTGTGGTGGGCAGACTCGGCTGTGGTACCCTGGTGGTGGGGGGAGGGGGAGGTAGAAGAGGGAACAAGCCTACTTCTTACCCTTCTGCCCCAGGGGGCCATGCTGACTGGTTTCTGGTCATGCCCAGCCCTGCCACTGCAGCAGTGATGGGGGAGCACCCTGCAGACCCTGGCTCAGGTCCCTGCCAGTGGGAAAGGAAGGGGGGAAGTAAATCCCTCTGTGGCCAGTTCATCCCAGGCTATTGCTGGAGCAAGCCATGGTGGCGGAGGGACGGGAGGATGGGAATAAACTTCTTCCCTGCTCTCTTCCAAGGCCAGCATCTGGCAGGACCCCTGCCCCTGCCTGTCTAGAGCAAAGAACCCAAACCGGAGAGCACGCTGGGAAACTGGTTGAACTTAAATCAGGAAGGGGACTGGGATAGACATTGCATAAACCTGTTTGAGCTCAATCAATTAAACCTGATAAACCTGGTTGAATGTAGCATCTCACACTGGTTTTGGCTATTTTGAAACTGGTTTATGTGCACTGAACTTATATTCTGTTACCCATTTAAACCAGTCTGTGTGAAATGTCTGTCCCTAGCCCAGCTGAACACTTGCATTCCTTCACACATTTCCATCCCTTCCCCCCATCTCTACCCATTGTCTTTCTAACTTCCATTCATCTGCATTTTCACAGACATCTTTGTTGTTAATTTGCATTTTTTCCCCCTCCTTTTACTTTGGAGAACACAACACCAGCAGAGTCTTCCTATGCCTGAGGAAGAGTGTTTGTGTTGGAAAGCTTGCAAAGACCTTTTCCCCAACATTTTAGTTGGTCTAAAAAAAGATAAGTACATCTACCCAAAGAACTTTAGCTATTCTATAACTATCCCCAGGCAGGTAAGTCACTATAAATTTGTTCCCACAGGTATTTCCTCAGGGACCTGTACTCTGTCATCACCAGGAGTTTAAATTCAAAATTAAAAAAACAGGCTGGCCTCTGACCTTGTCTCTCCCAGTGTTAGGTTAGAGGTCTTCCACTGACTCCTAGTATATTCTGGCTGACTCAAGCTCCATGCCCCACCCACACTTCCTTCCCCCTCCAGTGATGTCAGGTCCATGAGCTACTTATAAGTTAGAGAAGTCACAATGTAAAAAAGGTCCTCATGTATGAAGAAATGTTCATGTCCAAATTTTAAACTGCATGAGAAATGGCTTTCCAGACATTTAGGAAAAATTGCTCACGTATTGTTAAACACACACAGATTTGTCTTTACTCATATCAAATAAAGGGAAATATCATATTTTGCATCTTGCCATGGATTGAAGCATCCTATTTGGTGGGAATACCTGCCCCGAATGATAATTGCCCTCCTGCTGTCTTCCGAAAGAACTACACAAATGCTACATGACTCCTTAATACAATGCCTAGTTGAAGCAATCACTGATTCTGGAAACATGCCAAAGGCCAATACCAGAGCTGCTGTTCCTAATGAATGATTACCGTGTAAGGACAATTCAACAGAATTTGGCAGAAATCCACACACAGTATTGCTTGCAAAATATCTCAACTCAGAGTAGTTTTTAACCTGTTCCTCAGCCAGAAAACTGATTAGATGCTAGGGACCGCATGAAGAAAGAAAAAACTAAAAACAACAACAACAACCACCACCACTCTGACTTTAGAAAGTGTTCTGTGGAAATAGTTTAGATTTTCTTTTTTATTTTACCTCCCCGAATTCCTCGTAGATCTGTTCGATATAGGTTGTCCCTTTCCTTTCCTGAGAGGCCTCCCCATGGGTCTCAGACTGGTCACTCTCGCTCTCGTTCGTCTTCCGGCTGTTCTCGTGAGTCTCATTCTCAGACTCCTCTATGTTGTCTCTCTCAGACTTGTCAGAAAAAGCGTCATTTTCCAGATGGTGGTGGTTTTCCAGGGCTGACTCATTAAGACTGAAACACAGTTTGTTATTTTTTCCATTTGATTTATGAATCTGGATTGCCAAAAGGTGTTTTAGTGAAGACAATCCCCCACCCCACTCTAATCCTTGTAAGCTAAAGCAAGGGCTGTAAACAGAAAAAGAAAGCAAGCAAGGAACCTGCAGAAATGCCAAGATCACACCACGCAAGCAATAAGACTTTTAGATCAAACTTCTCCTCTTTGGTCTTCATTTTGTGGCTCTGCTGCATATTCTATACTAGGGATAGGTACAGACATTCAACAAGCCCAAGGTAGAATTGATCTAAGTTATGCAGTTTTCTGTAAGTGATGTAGTTTAGATCAGTAATAAACAGAAAACACATTTACACTTTTGGTGGGGAGGAGAGGGGGGCATAAATCTTAGACTGGGTTCCACCATTTTTAAATCAGTCTATGCATGCTGAACTTCTGTTCTGTTACAGGTACAGGCTGCTTTCTGATCTTTTATATTGATAAAACTGTAATGTCTTTACTTGGCCTAGATTTTTTTACTCAGAATACCCACTGACTTCAACTAAGAGTCTTCATATAGACTAAATGAAGAGTATGAAGCAGTTGCTGGATTTTGATGAGTAGAGACCTGCAGTGTGGATCAAAGGAGATTTTTTGCCATAAGTACAAGCCAAAAGGAGGCAAGGAGGAAGACACAAGAAAATGCTCCCCCCTGCAAATATATATATTATTACCAGTATATTTCAGTGGAAGATGACAAAACCAACCCTATAAAAAGGCTAAAAGTACATGTAATAAAATTGAGAGAGAGGGGCCAAATTAAAACTGATAAATGCATATGGTTAACCCAATGCCCAAGTGTCTTGTGGAGCTTATTGCTACTAAATACCCAAGACCAATGATTCAAAAACAAGAATCAGACATTTGTTTGCAACAAGAATGTATAGAAATACAACAAAAACTAAACTCAGGAAAAGATATTAGCCTGCATACTTTAGGGTACAGACAAAACTCTACATAATGAGGATTAAAAGGAAATTCTTTCTAGGGGGTAGGTTATACTTTATACTGCCTATGGTATCTTCCTTTGAACAAGTTGGTACTTGTCATGGGTGGGCTGACAATACTGGACTAGACAGACTGCCACTCTGACCCAGTAGAGTAGGGCCTACATTCCTGCTGAATTTTACCTTGAAAAGCAACTGCTTCACTTTGCCTTCTCATACTTGTTCTGTGCACACATAAGAAACATTAATTTAATATATCAGGCATGCTATTTGTTCAATTTAGGCAATCCTGCTAAATCTCTGACCAAATTTCCACGCAGTGTCCTATTTTACCTACTTGAGGATTATTTCAGGTTGTGTTATTGCATTGACCCCAGTTGTTTTCCACAGATATTAGCAGTAGAGACCATCTCTTGAACTAAATAGTTTTACCAACACACAGAAACCTTACCAGATTTTCCTTTACAAATTCTAACAGATCCACAAACTCAGTGCATAATTTAAATACAGAAGTACTTTCAGCAGCATCAAGAAATATTTCAGAAAAACTAAACAGACAGAACAGAGTAAAACAGGGTCACATGATGGCACCTGATAGCAGGACGGTCTCTCCCAAAGTAAACTACTGGATTTTTCAAGCCCTTGGAAAAAAAAATAAATCAGTAAGCTATTTTTACAGCAATATTTTGTAACAAGCCAATGCTACCACCTTAGCCTTAAGACTGTCACAAGCAGCACTGAGTAGGAGACAAATCTACCCCTTTTTGCATTAACTGGTTTAGAGAGCCTTGACCAGGGTGTAAATCTGGCTTCTGGTCTTCTTTCCTGCCAAAGTAATCTTTCCTAATTTCCTCTGCTGTCTCTCCAGCTCCTCTTCCTCCTCTTCCTCCCAGCGGCAGCTATGCTGGAGCAAACCTGCCTGGCCCTGGCACACTCTGTACAAGCTATGCATTGCTAAGGGAACTAGTGACCTCCAGTGGTGGCTGCTGCATGGGGCCCTGGCCACAGGCATCTTTGTCTGCCACTTAGACTTAGTGGCAGCCTGCCCCTTCTGTGACTAAGAAGTGAAAAAGACTTTTCCATGCCTTCCTGGATCGCCTTCGGATGCAGCTGCTCTTTGCCGCTGTTGGCACCCTCTTTGGCGTGCTGGACTTGACCTTCTCTGAGACAATGTACTTCTTCTCTATGCCATGCCAAGCAGCCAAAGAGTATGATCTGCTTGGCCAATTTTCTGCCAGACCAGGCCAAGATGGTGACTGAAAAAGTTGCAGAGACTAGCTTGCAGGTGCCAGGTCTAGGGATGCCCTCCAACTTTTCTGCTTCCTGGCCTGAACACACCACATTTGACTTTGGACATCTCATCTCGCAACAAAGTGTAGACCAGTGTGCATCACACTGGGCCATCAAGAGGGCGTTCTGCAAGGCAGAAGACAAACAGCTGGTCCTACATGTGTAACCCCAGGAGAGGCATGGGGAAGGAGGTTTCAGTCTTTGGCAACGACAAGTGTTTCATGTTCAGCCTCTGAAAGGGCCACACATCTTTACACTGTCAGCACTTGTTTTAAAAAATATAAGTTTCTCTCTCTCGCGCGCTCTCTCCATCTCTGTCTAACCCCTGCCTCCCACCCCAATGCATTAGAAAGCTTTGTACAAATTTAAATGCCTTCTCAACTGGATTCCTATCAGCTCCCTTTGGGCATTCTTGTTTTAACCATCTTTACATAATTAAGAAAGAGACCTTCAAACAAAGTTAGACTTTGCCAGCTAGCAAGAGATTTTCAAGTGTTCAGAACCCAGAACTAGTGTCAAGGTTTTAAGAGAGCTCAGTCCCCACTCAGTCACAAAAATATGGGATTAATTAAAAACTATGCAAAAGTCCCTGTTCTTCTGGCCAGCTTTCTGGAAGAAGCCAAAACTCAAAGCTGAGCTGTTTCAAAATACTGGCTCATAGCATTTTCTAAGTTGAGAGATCATCTTAGCTCTGTATCATTTAAAACAATTCTTCATTATAAGGTTTTTCAGTTTCTCAATTAAGACAAATGATTATAGACTTAAGACCAAATAGCTAATGTCAGTTGTATTTGATCGCTACTGCGCTACTATTATAAACATATGTAGTTCCAGTGAATTCCAATCCCAGGTCCTGACCTCTACATTTTGCTTTAGGCAGTGGCTACCGAGCATGACTGATCACCAAGATCATCTCTATCCCAAAGCTGAGTGCATATTTGGACTTGAGACAATAAATGAAAAGCAAAAGGCAAAAAGCAGATAAGGAAATTTATCTCATGATCCAAAGATACTTGTTGGACAGCAGATCATGAATTAGGTGCTGACAATTCAGATATTTGATTTGTTTCTTTGGGGTAAAAGATCACCAAAATGTACTCATGTTTGGGTATGGTTGCTAGGCTTCCTTCCCTTGTGGAAAGCTTCTCCAAGGAGCATGTATCCTTGAAGCAAAGAGTCATTAGACAGGCCAAGATCAATGTTTGAGAAATAGTACGTGCTTCATTTAGCATTTGTTAAATAAGCAACTGTATCAGCTTTTTACAAATTTTCTCTCATATTTAAAAAAAAACAACCAAAAAAATTTTCAGTCACTTTTTTTTTTTTGATCTCTCTGCTTTCTTTCTACCCCTTTCATGGTTCCTCCCTCCATAAAGCAGTAAAAGGAATAACATTCCTAAACCTATATACATAGCAGCAGCATGTCTAGTCAGGCAGTGCTGAGACATTCAACTGACTTCAGGGCTCATTATCATCTCTCTAATTTCTGCTAATCTCTCAACTCCAAAAGGTGCTAACAAACCTCTATTCTTTTTCATGGTCTTAAAGTTCCAGTATTCAAACTATCCTTTTTTCTGCAATTTTGCTGTGTTAGCCCTGCCTAGTAATCTTCCCCTTCTATTTCACAGACCTACAAACTGTTTATAACTTGTACTAAAAACCTCAGCTTTGGTGTAGTAATACTAACTCAGGTATAGAAATGACTAACAGTGAAGTAGAGGTCCTGTCAAGACACTCAGGAAAGGCAAGAGTTTGTTTTATGAGTAAGAGATGCATTTAACTATGACCAAAGGACTAATGACAAGATATATTTTGACTATTTTTGTTTAGTTTGTGGGTTGTTTTTCTTTTTAACTGCATACATAAATCTAGCAAATAAGGGCAATATTTCAGTAGTTATTTGGTTTGATCTTAAACTGAATAATATAGTGTTAGTCCCCTTGCATATTAGTAGAACAACTAATTTATTTTTTAACTGGAGAAAAATGTGTTGTGTTTTCTATATAATTGCGTGTGTCACACCTTTCCCCTTCCTGAGCCCTTTTCCTAAATCTGCCCATGGTTATTACACAGCAGAGCTACAGGTAGGAACCCAGCTCATTTGAAATCACACCATATGTTAATATTAGACAATAATTAACAACTGGCCTTCTAGGACACAGCCCTCAAAACACTCCTGGCTAAAGAACCACTCTGGGGGAACCAGATGCTCTTCATTCTGAACAGCATACTCAACTGACTTAAATGGAGCTAGCCAGTTCTCTTCTCACAAATGATGCCAAACAGAACTGTTAAAAATGAAAAATATTTACATTATAAATAAAACCAAGTCATGAGCCTGATCTAAAGTCAGTAAGAAAGGCTTACATTGGTTTTCAACTAGGATCTAAGGTCGTGCACAGACGAAATGAGGGGCACGTGTACACAACACTTTAAAGTGGGCTAAATGCTTTTGCACTGCTTTAATGGTGTCAGCGTTCGCACACTTCAGCCACATTGATTCCAGCCAGTGTAGGAAATTTGCCTCAGTGGTATACTGAGACTGAAATGACTTGGGGCACAGCAAACTAAAACTCTGAGCACCAGACTCTGTGCAGCTCAGGGGCTTTTCAGGAAGCCCTGCAGGCAGCCTGGCAGCAGCCCAGGAAAGCAGATTCTGCCCAAGAAAAGCAGGGAGCCTGATTTTCCTGCCCCCCTGGAGCTTGCCTGCCTGAGCCATGCAGGGGCCTGGTGCTTCCCTCTGCAACTGCAGTGCCCCCCAGGACCACCAGAGCTGGGCGCCTGTGGGCAGGTGCTGCCATGGAAGGAAGCACCAGCCTCCCATGCAGCCCAGGGACCGCTCTGCCCGCTGGCAGCTCACCCTCCCCTCCCCATATTATTCATAATCTCTATTATGGCAGCATCTAGACACCCCAATCAAGGATCATGATCCCATCCTACTGAACACGATCCTCCTCCTCCTTTCTTTAAATAACAAAGGAAATAGCCTCTGGCTCAGAGAGGTTATAATGCTGGACTCAAACAGGACAGACAACAGGTAGATGAGGCAGACGAACAAAGAAGGAAGATCTCTGAAGACTAAAGCAACATTTAAGAGATGCAGTCAGGTATCCAGGTTGTAGCCATTGGTCTAGAGGCAAAAAGGAATCAGGACTCATGGTAGAGGTGGTATCTGTTATTAGACCAACTATTAAAAGTTATCACCTCTACCATGAGTCCTGATTCTATTTAAGAGATGCAGGATTTTTGGTTGTATCCATGTTTGTCTAAGGACATAGGCAGGCAAGGTTCTTTGGGTAGATATGATATCTTTTATTAGACCAACTGAGCAGTTGGAACAAAAGTTACTGAGCTTTTGCCTGAAAGATTGCTAGTGTGACAGGACATCAGTGAGAATATAAGTACTGTAAGTGGAAATCCCCTTCTCTACCCATTGTTTTCCTAATGTTCACCTATTTACATTCTCACTGACATCCTGTCACTTTTAGCTTCTTTCGTTCCTTGGAGATCTCAGAACAGCAGTCTCCCTAGGCCTGAAGAAGGGTGCTTGTGCCCAAAAGCTTGCCGAGACATTTAAGAGATGGAAGAAGTGTATATTCCTTCTGAAGTCATGAGTTAAAACTGTATAGACTAGAATAGGGCTTTAGTCTGCAACCCTGCAGAAGACTTGGAAATTTAAAACCACAAAAGCGAGCCAGAAATCATGCATACATGACACGAAAGGCAGTAAAGATATCAGTTTTGTTATTATTATGTCATTTTCACTTTCTTTCAGGAGAGAAACAAAGGTGCCATCAGACATGCATAGTATTTACCCAAGATAAATTTCTCCCTCAACGTGGAGCTGGTTTCAGGTTGTCTCCAGAATATACAACATCTGCCCTTTTTCCCCCCTTGACAGAGTAGTTTGACTAATTTGAAGACAGAGTTAAATGTAATTAACTGCCTCCCTAATAACAGCATGCCAACTTAATTGGCATGATTCCCTGTAGGAAAGGCATTTAATTAGAATGAATGAATCCCTGAGAAAGGCACTGTCAGGGGTAAGTCAACCTCCAGCTCAGCATTTGGGGAATGTTACTTTCATGGTCTCTCTTTGTCAGTTTGCTCATCCCCTGTCACTTTAGGGAATTCACACCTCTGCCAGGCAGATGCCAAAGTCTCCAAGGCTCTAAACCTTTGGGGAAGACTGAATCTTATGGCAAAGCTTCAAACACACCAGCATTAAGAATGGAGTTGCATTAAGAGCTAAACTCTGAGTAATGCTCAGTGCCAACAACTGCAGCCAGACTGCCAGGAGCCAAACTCTATTGAATATCAGATCCCAGTTATGGCTGCTGAACATTTCTAAATGTTTTCTGCAGTATTGCTGAAGCCCCTATTTCTAGAGGGCTAAGCAGGCCTCTTAATGTTGAACATGCAATCAGAAAAGAGAGTAGCTGTTGTATAAACTTCATCTCTGATACAGGGGGAATACTTTAACACACTCCTAGCCAGTCTCCTGTGATTTCCATTTATAATAGCGGTGACTTCAAATGTATATTACCAGGGCTACTGGTTTACTTCTGTCCTAGAATGTACACACAGGTGTAACAGTAGGTTTGTCATAGCAGGTTATAACAGGGTACCAGAGCAGAGGTGATATAAAGGACTGAACTCCTTCTACTGTGTCCTTTTTACTCAATTTCATGGTACCGAGCACAATGCAACCTCAAAACCCAGTTGAATGACTTAAGCATTGCTATTATGTCATTAATGTAGTAACATGAAGCAAGTACAAACATCTTTAGACAAGTGTGTAGCAAGGCAATGGTACTTTCATTACTGATGCATGATATCTGATTTTACAGGACCATCTCCCATCTGGCAAAGGATTCAAGTGCCCACAAGTCAGAAAAAAGGCACAAGCTTAATGCTGCTACATAAGCCTCCATTTCCTGTACTTGGAAACTTTCTTATACCTGAAACTACACTATGCTCCTTGGTTCACTGACAATATAAGCTCTTAACACGGGTACTGTTATAAGTCTCTTTAGCAGCAAATGGGAGAACTGAAAACTCAAGGATATGGCCCATGAGATTACAGGTCTACAGTTAACCCGTATGTCTGAGTAACATCTCAGATTTCCTACTGTGCTGTCCCACCCTCATCTCATGTTATACCTGGAAGGAATGAAGGAAAAAAAAAAAAAGAGTTAGCTCATACAACTTATGAGTACAACTGAAGGACTGCCAAGTACTCCCAGCTGCAAGAACTCAATGTGTTCCTGTGGCTGGGAACACCGATCAGCTGACTGATGCTTTCTCTGTCATCATGATCCCAGGCTCCCCCTGCATTGGTAATATGGTGCAATGGGGATCTGATCCCTGATCCCACAGTCACTCCTCCTACTGTGTATATGCAGCATGGCAGGAAGTACAGTTGTTGGGACTGCATTACGTCTTTCACTGAATGTCCATCAGTGGCATAAAGGATGGTAAGATGCTGGAATGGTTGCATCCAGTTACCTACCCAATTTGGTGAGCTTACCTATAAACTGGTACTCAACCCAGGCAAGCAATTCTTCTACCCAAATTAGCTTCAACAGAAGTTTAGCTCAAGTAAGAGGAAGAGTGGACTTGATCCTTGCACACAACTAGGATTCCAACCAGTCCTTTCACAGTCTGTAGGTTGAAGCTTTCAGATGGCAAAAGACAAATCAACTCCTTCACTGGCCAAAAAACACCCAGATGTTGCAGACTGAGTGAGGTATGAGAACGTATCTAGGCAGACCTTGAAGTTAGACTACCAAACGGATGAACAAAATAAGGTTGGAAAAAAACAAAAAAAACAAAAACAAAAACAAAAAAACAAAACAAAACAAAACACATTCATCTATACATGCCAACACCTTTACAAGCCCAAGAGGCAAAAAATGTCTTACTGGAAGAGCTCCTGGTCAGAGATGGTGGCAGCGTGCAAGAGGTTGTATAGGCCAGCATGTGAGGAATCAGATGAGCAGTTCAGTTCTCCATCTTTCCCCTGTTTGGAGGTGCTGAGCCTGAAGAGACTGGAACAACGCAAGGCAAGCTCCAGAGCATCCAGCCAACATCGACCTGCAAAAATAAGAGTCTAAGCATGGAAAGTCAGAGTGCTATGAAAAGTGGTTGCTTGCCAATGCACAAAAGCTTCTCATTTGAGAGTGAAGGAATATTAGGAACAGCATTTTAAAACAGCCTTAATAATGTCTTCAATTAGCCTAGCACAGTGTTTCTTAACCCTTTTAGGCTCAAGGCACCCCTTGAAAATGCTAGCTTTTAGGCTTTCACAATTTTTTCTGTAGTCAAAAAAATAGCAAAGTGAATCTTTTGTTGCAAAGAACTCAAAACGACCACAACAAGTCAATGATTTTGATACTATGCATTCCTGTTTGAAATCCCTGGGTTTATCTTGCGTATAGATATTTGTACATCTAACAGTGTAAATATGGTGTAGCACCCTTAAAAGAATCTCATAAAACCCCAGGGTGTCATGACACCTTGGTTAAGAATCAGTTGCCTAACCAGAATGTAAGTTTTACATTGCATAATTTTTAACATTCAGTAGTATACCACAGATGCTGCTGGTACAAACTATATTTCTCAGTGTTCACTTTATGTACTCAGTACAAGTTACCATTTTATGCAAGTCCCAGAACCCAGTTTAGATCTCCATATAAAAAAACATCACCGAAAAAAGTATTAGCCTC
The DNA here is from genome assembly GCA_030014935.1 of Caiman crocodilus. NCBI lineage: Eukaryota > Metazoa > Chordata > Crocodylia > Alligatoridae > Caiman > Caiman crocodilus. The sequence continues at coordinate 108,203,773 of JAGPOW010000304.1, read as the reverse complement.
AAGAACCATGGCCAGGTTATTAATACTGTATTATTAGTCACTCATTACTAGGGACCTTCTGAATTTGTGGTGGCTGTCTGCCGATTTCACAGACAGATTGTAGGGCTTGACAGCCATTTTGCGGGCAGAGTGCAGCTGCTCCCCATCTCCTCCCACACCTCTGATTGGCCAAGGGGCTCCAGTAGCCCCACCCCTTGCTGCTGATTGGCTGTGAAGGATCAGTGTTGTATGGTCCTGGCTCTGCTGCTGATTGGCTGGGAGGGGCATCCATCATGTAGCTTCACCTCTTGCACTGATTGGTGGAGAGGAGTGGGACCACATGACAGGCAGCCCTTACAGCCAATCAATGGTGAAAGGAGAGATGACAGCCATCTTGCTGGCAGCCCTTTGAGCAGCTTCCCCTTGTCCCTTTTCCCCTCCTCACTGACGGGCTGAACTGAACTAATGTAGCTGATGTTAACATAGAGTAATAGTAGTGAAATATAACCATGTTAGTTTTGTCTTGCAAGTAACTTGAAAACTCCATTTTTGTACTATTTTGCTTGACATAAGTGAATGAACTCTGTATGCCCTTTTTGAATGAGTGGATGTGAAAGAGTGAATGGTGAAAGAATGGCATAGAGATGGGAGAAGGAGACTTAACTGTTTATGTAAGCAACAAGGCTCCAAATATAAAGGGCACCAGTCAGTAAACTAATTCATGGATGGCTGAAGAATCTCTTTGAGGCCTAAGACACAACAGGAGATAAAAAGGAGGAGAGAGGCACACATCCTGCCAGATGCGCAGCAAGAACACTCCAAGGCTAAGATACTAACTTGGATGACCAAACTGACCTCAAGCTGAGATAAGCTGAAGATGAATGAAGAACAACCTCAAAAACAGAAGCCGAGTATGAAAAAAACCCCCAAAGCATTTAACAAAGGATGCCAACCCCTACAAAAGAAAATTTAGCATTCTCAAAATTGGGTGAGTCTCTCTCTCAACTGATGTTTTGTTGGAGCACAGACGCATCTGTTTCCCCCCACTCCAAGCTGTTCTCTACAGGATCTCTCTCTCAAAATAGCCACCCTACCTTCTATCTGCATCTTCTCTCAATAAGATCTAGGACGGCCACCCAGTGCTATTATTGAACAAACTGCTGCTGGTAATTATAATGTCTGAATGGAATGGCTGTTCTGTGTTTGTGTGTGCCTGTACATTAGTTTTGCGCATGATGATTTGTGTGCCTCTATATGAGTAATGTGTCCAAACCATTTTGTCTAATTTATGTAATCAATAAAACACAGCATTTTGGCTTATCCCCCTTTATAATGTCTCACTCAATTTGAGCAACTGGCAATTTAAAAGTAACAATCCAGTGTTTTATTTTCAATTCCTTCTTTTTTGTTGTTTTGTAGATTTTGTGTGCATTGCCCATTTTTGCAGACAATGCCAACCACATTTTGTGAAATCTGCAAAATCATAATTTTGGTAGGTCCCTTCTCAGTGCAAGAGCTAAGATTCTTATCGTTCAAGAAGGAAGTTCAGCAAAAATCAACATGCTTCTGATATTCTGCATCAGCACAAACACTGTCCTCACACCTACAACCTTCTAAGCACAACAGACTGTTGTATATCCACATTTCTGAGCACTCTATGAGGACTCAGATGCAAAGGAGTCAAGTGGACAGGGACTTAATGTAAAGCATGACACAAGAAACTCTTTGAAGGCACACAATTACCCCAAGCTAACTGAAAGCTAAACCAGCCCATGAGACACCCACATTAAATTGCCCCATTTCACTCAACACGGAGTAACTGGGAGCGCACATGCAATTCCTAGAGATCAGCTGCTCTACAGTTAGCCCCCTCACCTATTAACTCTCTCCAATTTGATGATTTCTCCATGCCCTTATTTGATTTCATTGGGGAACCGGTGATAAGCTGGCATGGAAGAAATTGCATCCATCGGAACCTTTATTGAACATTCACACTTCTTATTTAGGCATGCAAGTCAGCATGGTCATGTCAAATACATAATTAGGTGCTCAGTTGTGATTATGGCATTGAAGAAACAAGGACATATATTGGATTCTCCATGATTTGTTTTGCTTGCTATAAATCATAACTTTTGTCTGCTTATCAGGGAAGCTTTTGTACATTTGAAAACAAATTAAAAGAGGAAACATATGAATCGCTAACAAGCACAGGGCACCTGGCAAATTTGCAGGATATTCAAGAACCTCTAATTTCTACCACATATAGCAGAGATCTTCATTACAGTTCTCAGAATACATTATAGGGTAATTAGGACACCCTTGAGAGGAAACGAAGGAAATTAGCAAGGACTTTGCAACAGTAGTGGAGAGTCCTATAGATGCATGAATTTCTTATAGCCCTGATCTTACGCCCCCACCCCAGTTTAAGGAAGCAGTCCTGCTTAGGAGAACACACATCCAACTACAAACCCAAGCTTAAGTTTAATTGAAATTTAACTGCTGTCCTGGACAAAATTCTCAGTAGGCCAAAGTTCCAGTGGAGTTTAATAGGACAAGGTTTTGGCCCTATGAGAACAGCAATTAGAGTTCAAAGCTTTGAATCATTTTTCTATAAAAGACATATTTATAATTTGAATACATCTCTGCACTCCCATGAATCATTTGTATAAGAGAAACAGCCAGAATGAAAGTCTTGAAGGATTATGGGTTTACTAAAATCCCAGCAACGTCATTCAACGTAGTCATTTACTCCTACTTTGTCCTGCAGATTCCTTCAGCATCAGCTTGTGGTTTACATATACCATTACACGATGGCTAATAAATGATTAGGTAGGTTCAGGGAGGCTATAATTAATTTCACACTACTTTGGATTTTGCAAGTCTTCACTTCTCACCATGCAAAGGATTTGCCTGGATAACGCCTGAGAGATAATGGGCATTTGAACACAAATCCCTCATCTCCTTCACACACCTGACTCAAAATATATTCCATATCATTTCACATAAAGCACATCTTTACCTTCTATTCTCCAGTCCTAGGAAAGGGAGGGAATTTCAGTAATTTGCTATTGGAAATGCCGTACATGCTATTTGTGCACTTAAGCAAAGCTTTCAAAAAAGCTCTTAAATATAGGCTATTTTTACAGCTTCATTTACAGAAGTGAAAGGGCTTTGCAGTTCCCACTGAAACCCAATACCCAATTCAAAGGAAATGACATCCATACATATCTTTTGCACACTAGAATAAAAATTTTTAAAGCATGTGCTTAAGGGTTTAGATGGATTAATGAGCCTTACACTCCTACTAACAAGCCAAGGCCCATGTTTATAAAAAGATAACTGGGCAGTTCTATCCATCCCTCGAGGCATTTTTCTATTCTTGCAGGTGACTAAACACCTTTGTAAACCCAAGAGAGCATAAGCTTAGGCACCTGGTTTTTAAAGGCTTAGTTTTACAATTTAATGGCAGGAACATCAAATGCTAAAGAGCATCTATTACACAAGCCCATTTTGCAATAGCATTTAGCACTACTACTGCATTAGTGGAATCCAGAGCATGGCTACTTTCTTACTTGAAAGTAAAGGAGAATTCAAAAGAGAGATAGCCTAATGTAAAAGCTAGCAACAGATCTTTATCCATCAAGTGGTGCTATGAATCTAGATTCAAATATATGCCAGGGTTAGATGTGAGATGTAGCATTTATTCTGCCAGGAATAATAAAAAAAGTACATTATCTGTAAATTAACAGTGTGCTACTCCCAGAACCCAACATTAAAAAAACAAAACAAACCCAACAAATCCCACTAATGTTTAGGGCTTCCAGGCATGACAAACCTGCTTTACTACTGAAGAGAGTTGTCAAAGAGTGATTTTTCACCTCAATTACATTCTTTTATTGCAGAAAATACAATGAACCCTTCTTGTATTTCTATTGTAAACACTGGTATTTAGGTGCTTGTGTAATGGGTCCATGCCTTTACATTGAAGCAGGGAAAAATGGTGATTCAATCATGTAACAAAAGTCTATATCATGGTCCATATGTACAAAGAGGATTGCATTAGGAAATGCCAGTATTAAGATTACCTGTGCAGCCTTAAATTGGAATGGTTGATTTTGCAATCCAAGTAATGTCTTCTATATATAGTATGCATATCATTAGTTTTATAAAACTAAAATTGGAGGCCAAAAGCAGATTATTGAAAAGAAGGCTGAGAGAGTTATATTAGGTAACAACCTTATACTATGATTGTGTTAAAAGGCTGGGAAGGATTTGGATAATTTTATCTTTTAAAGCAATTGTTATTTTTTAGAAATGAGGTATTTTTGCATGCTACAATTTAAGAATAGTCATTAAATTCAATGTATTATATTTGCCATAGATAAGGGCTTTGTTCTAAGTGCAGGTTCCTATTTCAAGAAAAAAAAGAATACATCAGACAGTAATTGGCAGCATTCTTCTGTATTTGTTTTTAGAGTGCTGATTATCAGAATTTGGATTTATGCATTATATCACCCATTCATTCAGGAACTTCAAGATAGAAATTCTGCTTAAAGTAAGTTGATTCAGCAGTACCCGTACTTCCCCTCTTTGGAGCAAGGGAATCATTCCCCAAGAACTCTTGCAAGGTAGATTCTGCTTCCATTTAAGTTCATGATTGTTTTCAATACTGAAGGACCAGTATAGAGTAGTGGTTCTCAAACTTATTTTTTTTCCTGTGGACCACTTGAAAATTACTGAGGGTCTTGGCAGATTACTTAATAAACTTTTTTTTGTTCTACAAATCAAAGCACACAACTCATATTTTAAATATCAGTAGTCTTACCTTACAAAGTACAGATATTTTTTATTGTTCCGCAGCTTATCTGCGGACCACCTGAATGGAGTTTGCAGACCAATGGTGGTCCATGGACCAGTTTGAGAACCTCTGACAAAGAGCAATTCTTTCAGGGTTAGTTAGAAAGAATGGAATAGAATGAAAACAAAACATTTTTATTTCCCCTCATACACATACAAATGCATTTGCACAATGCATTGTTGACCAAGCCAATAGCAAAATTCCAGTGAAATTTGCCTTTTTTGCCAAAATTATGTAATTTATCAACTGGCTCTGATGGCAGGTTATAAACAAAGTGACAATTCTTTTATAAATATTCAGTTCTAAAAACACAAATGCAACCCAGGTAATTATTGCAAGTTTATAAACATCAAGTCACCTTGTAAATGATTAGCACTGTGTTGTATATGCGAGAGAGATTACATGGCATATATCTGTGTCTCCTCTGACCAGAGGATTTAGTCTTTTCTCTGGTTCAGTGGCAGTAAGACTGTAGCAGTTGACTTAATGATTGCAATTAAAGAGAGAAGGAAAAGGGAAAGGAGTGGGGAGGGGTAAATCTGAAGTTACAGCTGAGTTTGTATTGGGTTACAAACTACACACCCTTGTAGAAAGGTGTGGGGAAAGTACCAGAAAAGGCTTTCTATTTATAGCCTTTGCTCTGTAATAACAGGAGCTGAACATGCCTTTCAAGTTGGATGCACAGCCTTGGCTCAGCAGTCTGGACTAACGTTTAGCAGTTGTTTGTAACAAGTACTTAAATACAGTCAGGCATGTTCAGATATTACTGCCCCTGCAGAATGTTTACCCCCCAAATAGGTAGTAGGGCTGTGCAAAATTTTGTTGGCTGTTTTGTTTTGACATTGTTTCAGCCCATTTCGAGCTTGAAAAAGTGAAATCAAAATGAAACAAAGGGCTTTGAAACAGCCTCAAAATGAAACAAGGGCAGTTAAAATGTTTCAAAAGTTTTGTAACGTTTTGAGTTTCAAAGCAGCCAGGCAGGTGGTGGGAGACGGGAGAACCAGGGCTGCAATCAGGCTGGGGAAGGGTTCCCTTCCCCAGCCCCAGCCTGATCACAGCACTGGGGAAGGGAACTCAACCAGCCTGAGTTCCCTTTCCCAGCCCGACTGAAATGTTGAAACAGCGAAACTGTTTCAATGAAATGGAATGGAACAGTGTTTTCAAAACGAAATAAAAACTTGAAATGAAACACTGTTCCATCAAAATGGATATTGAAGTGGAACGCTGCTGTTTTGCGCAGTTCTAATAGCTAGTGGATGCACTCCTTGCTTCAAAAGTGGAGTGCTGATGAAGCTGCTAAAAAGCTGGGGTTGCGTAGATGGAAGTGAGCATGCAGCTTAAATTGGCACCATTGCTCAGAGGGAATTAATTCAACTTTTTTTTCTAAATAAACAAACACACTCAGCCCATGTAGCTAGATAGTCAGCCTTCTAACTCTGGTCAGCTCCTATTCAAAGAAAACATTTTGTATGTCCCAGTCTTATAATGGATTGATTGTATAGCTATTCGTTTCATCATGTAGTACTGAGAATATTAGCACTTAGAAGATTTTCACTTTAAGCCCTTTTGTGCACCTTAAAATACTTGATGCCAAAACCTGGGTTGAAGTTCCCTCTGTGCTTTTAGACAACATCGAAGTATGCTATAGATTGAATCTTACTGAAATTTCAGCCTGGGAGCACTTCTTTCAATCACAAATTTCAGACATGGAGTGGCTGGGTTGTACCCCCTTCCAATTTTACTTACAAAAACCATTATGAAATAGCCATACAACTCTTCAGATAGTACACTGCCAGGAGAATATTGCTTTGCTTGGCTAGTAAAAATCATCAGCTTTTGGCCTTGTGCCTCACCAGCATCAATCACATTGATGTAGCAGCAAAGACACGTACTGCCAGCTGACAACAGTGTTTACGCCTTTAAACAAGAAAATCATGAGTGATAGGAAAAACATTGATTTGAGGCAGTCACTGAACATTTCAAGGTCCCAAAATTTTTTAGTTGACGGCCCTTAATTTTGCTGTTCCTTTGGGGGGCATGTACCTAATTTGTAGCACTCTGGCTGCCTTGATTCAAGGATGATCCCTCAATTAGCTGCAGGTGCTGTTTATGTAGTGTACAAGTTAAAATTCAGGCATTTGTAGGCTACTGTTAGAGGTAAGCGAACTTTACAAAGTGCTGTTCTGATGGGCACTTACATGGTATAGAAAAGGTTAGTTGTGGGTTTTAATTGCAATGACACGCTTGTGATAAGAGTGGGATGCATCTGCACCAAATTGTGAACTCCCTTTTGGGTTATAACCTCCATCTTGAAGTCTAACCTTTGTTTCACCTTGTCACTTCCAGTCTGAGTTGGAATAGGTTCTGTATTGGCACCTAGATGAGTATCTAAGACAGAAAATCTCCTAGGGCAATCTAGGACTATCTACTGCCTCTCACATACTGGCCTGGAGTCATAGGCCAGCAGGCTCTATAGCAGGGGTAGGCAATTATTTTGGGTGGAGGGCCACTTAATGAGGTTTGGCAAGCTGTCAAGGGCCGCATGCATAGCCCCACCCCTTGACAGGTGCCCCGCCCCCTGGCCACTGTCTTGGAACTAGAAGTCCCACCCCAAACCCCTGACCTTTGCCACCAGAAGTTCCTCCCCTTACCCCCCTGGAAATACTCCTTTTGGAAGCAGGGAGTTGCCGTCTAAGAATCAAAAAACAAATCATAGACTAGAAGTTAAACACCTATGATAATATTAAATTTTATTGCAGAAAATATTTTGTCATGATTTCTGTTTGTGTAATGTATACAGAGGGGATTGCATAATAACTCAGAAATAAATTCTTAGTCTTTTACATTGTGTTGGGGGGGGGGGAGAGGAGTTTGATAGGGGGTGTGGCTGTGTGCCTCTGGAACACACCGTCCTCTCTTGCAGTGAAGCAGGCAACACTGTGTGCGCCCACATGGATGCGGGGACACCCACTCCCCCCCACACTCCCTCTCACAGCGCAGCAGCAGGCAGGGGTGCTGGCCCCTGGCTCTGGCTAGTGCTCCACATTGCAGCGAGGAACGCAGCCCCTGCTGAGCCGTTCATTTCCCTGGTACTTCCAGCACTCGCAGGAGGAAAGGCTCAAGCGCTGGAGCCAGCAGGTTTCCCAGTCTACTCCAGCACCTGGTGCTTCCCTCCTGTGCCCCATGAGTGCTGGGAGCACCAGGGAAATGAACGGCTCAGCAGGGGCTACATTCCTCTCAGCATTAACTGGAGCCAAGAGACGGGCACCAGCACCAAGCAGAGCATCCCGCCTGCTGCTGCTGTTGCCCCTGCTGCCTGTCAGGGCTGTATGCCACGTGGAGTATGTGGGGGGTCCCCATACCCCTCCCCCTTCACAACTGCACCCTGCCCAGATGAACTGCCCACTGCTGCCAGCCCCCTGGGCAAGGGCTTCTGCTGCAGCCAGCCCTAGCTCCATGCTCTGTGCTCCTGCCCAGCTGCAGCCCCCACCTTCCCTACCTGCTGCCTGGAGGGAGCAGGACCCTGGGGAAGCCTACAGCAGGAGCCCTGCCTGTGCTAGCGGGGCACAATTCATTGTGGGGAAGAGGTGTGCTGCAAGCTGAATGAAAGTGCCTGGTGGGCTGGATCCAGCCTGTGGGCCATATTTTGTCCACCCCTGCTCTACACAGAAGTCTGACAAGTTGAGGAGGGGAAGGGAAGGAAAGGGGCTGGAATTTCCTCCATGAATCATAGGGGAGGGAAGGCCACGTTGCATTTATGAAATGCTTTTCTGGACAAGGGAGATGTCTACCACAACATAGTAGAATACCAGTAGAAGAACTCTGCTTTGCCCAAAATGCTGACAAGACTCACAGAAATAGCAAGATCAGATGAAAGAAGGAAAAGGTTCTTCCCTCCAGGTGAAGGTAATACGACAGAGTGACTGTGTGCAGGCATTCTTCTGTATTCTTTGCTTGCCTGCTGCGCTGTCACTAGAGGGCTGACTTAAGAAATACAGAGCAACTACACGAAGATGGAATTATTGGGGATCACGTATGGCAATGGAAGAAAAGAGGGCCTTAAAAGGTTGAGGTACTAGATAGAGGAGCCTTCCAAAGGAGGGTGGCAGATGGGATCTGTACATGGGCACAATCCCCATCAACCCAGGGAATTCAGAATAGTGTCCTCCTTCATCCCTACTGAGGAGTCTTCGAAGGAGATGTCTATCCAGTAGTGGTCGAGTCTTCAGAGACTGGTGTCTTTCCAGGGATGGAGGCAGGCCAAGGCTGTGATAGCCACTTTCAGAAATACCACCCAGAAGAATTTTTTTTAACACTACTGTTTATTTTTAGAGACTAGTCATTATATAAATAAAAGCTCCCTTTCAGATGATGGGAAGAGAAAGGCCTTGTATTTATAGAGGTTGAGCCCTGTGGACTGTTTTGCCCTTGCAGATGGTTTTCTAAAATGGGAACACATCCAGAAAATGGACCCTGCTCCTGGACTCTATATGCTGGGAAATTTACTGTTGCTTGTGGCACTTCTGGGGGCTGGCTGCAAGGTAGAACCTTAAATCCTACCCAGAGTGTCAGAGGGCTGGGCAAGAAAAAAAACATTTAAAAAGGGAAAACTGGACACTGAGCTGCTGATCACGTTGTAGCCACATATATAATGAGACTGTCTCAACTTCACTGTGCAAGCCACTTTTCTAAAAAGTAGGAGTTCCTCATGAATTATTGTTAACCTTGCCAAGTGTCTGAGGGTCATGTCTCCCTTTTAATAAACAGGGGACACATGGTCAAGGCTTGTTCAAACTTTGCAAAAACTTATCTTTACAAACTTCGTTAAATGCATTAGATGAAGATAAAGACTCTTTCAGAGATGCTTATTCCCCAAATCCCTTCAGATCTGGGTTCTCTTATTTTCAATCCATACACACTTATAGTAGAATCTGTCCCATAGCACATGTATGAGGAGTTAATGGCAGTGCATGAGCCTCTGTCTCTTTCTACATCCCAGTCTCTTTAATATGCAACAGCTCCCTTTTCTTGCAACATTTTCAGTGCAAGATTCATATACTCCATAAATGTTGATGGAAAAATATAATGCCCAACATGATTTTATATGCTTTTTATTTCTTCCCTAGACCACATCCATTTAAATCACAGCTCACTGACCACAACTACCAAGCCAAATGTTTTGTCCATCTGAAAGTGCCACCATCAGCATTGCTCTTTATCCTTCATGCTAGCATTTTTGGTATGACAGTATATCAAAGGCCAATATCAAACAGAATATGCCTGTGGCTTCATTCAGTCAGCAGTTACCATCGCCTCAGTTTCATAGTATCTAGGGTCAGAAGGGGCCTAGAGCAGGCCATCTAGTCTGACCCCCTGCCAGTGGCAGGAACGAGTGCCAGGGTCACAGGACCCCAG
>JAGPOW010000304.1:108118219-108193421 GCA_030014935.1 Caiman crocodilus | reverse complement strand
TGACCAACGCCGCATAAAGGGGGAGGATCACCGCCTTGGACCGGCTCGAAATGCATCGTTGGATGCATGCTAGGGTTCGGTTGGCCTTCCCAACCACCGCCTGACATTGATGCCAAGATGAACATGAGCTGCCAACAATGACGCCAAGATCCCGTTCCACCTCTGTGCTAGAAGAGGGGAGCTTCCCAGCCGGTATGTGCACTGGGGGTTGCTTCTCCCCAGATGCAACACCCTGCACTTTTCCACATTGTTTCTTTTGTCCTTGATGGAGTTGATGGAATTCGTATGAACTCCCCCTTTCCAAATCCATTCAAATTCCCTTTGATCATTCTGTACCTGTCCAAGAACACTCTCCTAATTTTATCCTCAATTACTGCCTTTCTGAAAACAGATGTCACTTAATCACTGAATACAGATGTCACATTTATGTTACTAGATGCTGGCCTCTTTCTTTGATCCTGTTTTTAATTTAAAGACCTCCCATTAGCTTTTTCTTCAGGCCATAAACTGCTCTTGCAAGTGAAGAACCAAGAAGTCTCAGGTTCTGACTTGGATTTCACTTGAATTGCACAGATCTTCTTGCCAAGGAACCTGACCAAGCTTCTGAGTGAGACACAGGCTGCAGTAATTCACTTTTTTAACTTCTGCCTTTATCACAAATGTCTAATAATTTGAGAGAAAGCTCCCCACAAGGCTTCAAATACTGCAAACTAGATTTTTCCCCAACCTGCTTTGTGCCACTCCATTGCATTAAACTTCCTGCACATGTTCCAGAGGAAGAGGGCGCAGCTGGGGCTGTGTTGCACTCTGAACTGCTCAGTCCTCTTGTAGGATGTCCCTAGCAGGTGAAGATTAGAGTAGCTACAAGGCTGCTCCGACTTATAGAAAGGGCTCGCAACGGTGCCTGGAGTGCACCAAGATAACATGTGGCTGCACTACTTCTATCTTACTCGGCCTACAAGTTTCGCAGTCACATATTCAAAACAGTTCATCCAGCATGGTAAGAGGTAAGTGGTTATCACACAGCAGCAAATTCCATCCTCTAACATTCACACACATGCACTGACTGCACCAATCTCATGGTACATTTTCTAATTAAGTTAATGGAATGGCAGTTTACAGTGATTACTAAGGAAATGGTAGTTTAGGAGATTTGGGTTGACAGACAGTTACTACTGGTATTCAATTACCTAACCAGTGAATAGGTTGCCTGTACAATAAAGGAACAGAACAATCCTATCCCATCTGACCCAGGTTTGAAATGCTAAAGAGACTATCCCAACCTATCCATCAATGGGTTTCTAGACATTGGCTGCAAGGTAGAATTCTATTAATTTTCTATTCATCTTTTATTTCATTTTCACAGAGATGCAAGCAGTTATGTGAGGCAAGGAGCATTCTGTTCAAAACCCCCTACATAATTCTTTATTTAAATTCCACCTAGCTTTCACTGTAGTATAAGTTGTCATTATTGAGAAGGGCTTTCCACACATGAACTCCTTGCCCAAGGAAGAAGGGATGGAGGAGGTGGCAGTGGAGGCAATAATACCATATTTACTTGACTACAAGACAAGCCCCTTCCCCCCGCCTTTCCCACCCCGAGCATGGGGGGGCAGGCAGGGTCCTCGTCTTATATTTGCATACATGGAAACCTTATTAAATACATTGTCCATCATCAGACTACTGGCAAAAGCAGCATGTGCTCAGTAATGGAAACCAACTATGAAGCTGATTAAATGCAGCCAACACTGTGTATGGCTATAAAATATATGGCCCACATTGGGCAAACGTATTGATTTTTTTTGCAAGATATATATATCTTGCATATGTATGCATCTATGTGTGTGTGTACACACACACACACACACACACACACACACACACACACACACACACCTCCAGCATTCTGCCAAGTGGCCCCTGTGGTTCACTTGGCAGATCGAAGCACACTAAAAACCTGTTACACAGTTCATACCACATATCCACACACTCATCTCCATACCTGTACCCCCACCCACTGCCCTGATGAGAACCTACAAGGATAGGCTCATGCAGCCCAGCTAAATAAGATATATGGTAGTGCCAATCCCCCCGTTATTTTTAAAGTCATGCTAAGCCATTATTTTGACTGCAATTCCACTTCCTCTTCACTCCCACAGCTGAGTTCTTCCTTTCTTTCCCCATTTCCAATGATTCCTGTTTCTTCACCAACAATCACCAAATGGGGCCCCAAATAGTTCACCCAGAATCCCTCTGTCACCCGCTTTCTTGGCTTGTCACATATGATTAGTGTGGCCCCATACTCCATAAGGTGGAGATGGACCAGGTTGCCCTGTGCCTCATCCGCATATACATTTTTTGGAGGATCCCAGGACTCATGCACAAAGCACCCACTTCCAGTCATGAGTGGGGTTTAATTAGCATTGTAGATCCTCTGTGGGGAGGGAGGAGTATCTGGAGTGCACACATACTGAGCAATGCGGGGCTCTGGGGTGACTGACTTGAAACACTGTGGACTGTGCTGTGGCTTAGCCCAATGAACTATAAAGTAAATCATGAGCCTTTTGGCTTTGGACTAATATCATGCATATCTACATGTACTTACAAAACCAAATACTAAATTGGTAGGTAGTAACTGTTGCTACTACACAGTAGTGCTGGTACATGGGTTTTTACAGACACTAGCTATCTGTTAAACTAACATAATAGCTTGGGCTTTGCCTAGGATGCTTCTGTGTAGTTATGTATAATGCAAACAGGTGCATCTGCATGAAACACTAACTAGGTATAAAGGATTGCTTAAAAGTGTGTTTATGGAATACTTGTGCTAAAAGTTGCAGTCGTTTCAGAAAAGGGAAAACATCAATTTTGGATGAACTAAGTCTATGGATATTCATAGTAGTTTGTCTATAAGCAAAATTATGATGGGCATGTTTTTCCCAAGTCAGTGTTTTCAGGCATGGTCTGACAGTAGGGGAGTGGAGTGGAAAGGGGCTGCAAGGAAAAGAATGCAAGGGGGCCGCCTGACCCACCCAGGATTTATTTTTCCTGATGTAGCAGTGGGAGAGGGACAAATTCAAGGCAAACTTCCAATAAATATATTCTATGCTTGGACAACTACAAACACATTTATAAATTGTCCAGAGTAAGCATCCCTTCCCTCCACTCTGCTTTCATGAGGCACTAGAGAGTTAGACACTAAAAACATCTGAAAGAAGACTTAATACTCCATGAGATCTGAGATTTGGTCATCGACCCATAGCAGAGCAGAGCGGCTCAAGGTGTTTTTATTGACATTAATGTGATCAGGTAGCCTTCTTGTGGCTGCTTTATTATGGGAAATTCCAGGACTGACTGATGCAGAAGCAATATTAAGAGTACTAAGTAGGTGAGGCATCAAATGTCTAATTACTGGGGGGAAAGGGGTTGTGTTATATTCAGAATTGTCTTATATTTGAGTAAATACACTAGTAGGCCCAAACCCAGATAAATAACAAAAAACATAACCAGACCCCTGAAACACTTTCCTCAGGTCTGCTTGTATACTATTTTCTGCCAACTGCTAAACCAGATATGCATTTGATAGCCTCAGTGTTCCCTCCATGTTCTTTCTATTTGCCAGCTCCTGGAGTGGATTAAGACGAGCTGGAAGCCAAAAAGCCCTTAGAACCCAAGCCTAACAGACGTCTTTTCAGAGATTTCAGCAGCTTCAAAGGGGATTTTGAATAAGACCCAAAGTATATGCAGGGTTACTTGTACGACCTTTGTGCAGTGGGTAAAAACTGTCCATCAGGAAGAGTCATGAATTTAGTAGGAAAAAGAATGATGTTATTTTGAAGGCCAACTGGAATGAAAATATGTTTTAGCTGCTTAGCTGCATAAAAAAAACTAGCGATATTTTAGCCTTCTGTAGTAGTTAGGGTCAGAGACATTCTCACATATCAAGCTGGAATATTTCCTGCACATTGACCTAAATTCACCTCTCAGAGTGTTGTGAATTTCAGTAAAAGCGGCCAGATGTGGTGTCAGTGATAGCAACTTGCAAAAGTTACAACCCTAACCTGGGAAACACTGTATTCAGAAGAAGAATTGGCACTGGGGAGTTGTCTCCCCACCAGCCCCCATGCATCATTACACATTTTCTCCTTTAGGTCTTTGCCTAAATGAGTATTTAGGCAAATGGCAATAAGATAGGGAGAAAGTTGTTGAATGACTACCCATAAAAAAGGGATGCACGTGGGACCAAGTCTCCTGAAATGAGGAAATGGTTCAGATGGGAAACAACTGCATGAGGCTAACACAGGATCCTCTCCTAAAGCTCCAATGTTTCTCTCAAGATCTCTGCTAATCTCATGCAGGGGATAATCCCTTCCCCATCTCACATTCATCTCCCTTCATCTTCTGGCTGCTTGGAGATTTAAGGTTTTTTTCCTCTACCTTTAAGACTGCATTTTATGGCTAATCTACCTAGAAAGGTAGATATTCAATGAGCCACACTCTCACCTAGAGATGTCTGGAGCACAGGTGTGACTCTTTGTGTAGACATACTTTCAGTCAGGCTGATATCTGTGTGGCAGAAGCCACATATCTTTATGCTCCCTGGTTTAACCACACGGATGCTGCCTTTTAAAACTGAAAAGCCAAAAAAACCTGGCTTCCTAGTTCCCTTACAAATTTTCAAAAGGAACTCTCAGGCATAATGCTCAGCTTTATCCAGATGGAAAGAAATTGAGCATATAGGGCACCTATACATGTGTCAGACATCTGCTTTGACATGTGCCAATTAGCACGCTCCAGCAGCCTCCACATCACATATATTCAGCGTCCCGTGCTTCAAAACAGCAGCAGGGACACTTCAGCAAAAGCTTGTTGAATGAGTGTCCCCTGTCCTTCACCCCAAAGTGTGTGTAAAGACACCCATAATTTAGTCATGGGGTCCCATACAAATCTATTCACTTTTTACTGTAGTACACACATTTCTTCTCACCCTTGTTTTGTTTTAGAGGAATTAAAGATGGAATATCCTCCAACCTGTGAAACAGGGTGCAAGTAACTCTAATGAGTCTGTACGGGATGCTGTGCTAATGCAGACAAATATCTGAACAGATATAAATCCTATGGGATATGACTTGTTGCAGAACAAAGTTTAGAAGAGTAATGACTGCTAAACTAATTGGAATGGACTCTAAATCCTTCAGTCACTTCAAATGGTTTTTCTTCCTTTACTAGACGAGCATATTGCTTGTATTACAGTGGTTCTTCAAGAAATGACATTAAGTGGCTAATATGTATGCCAGCGTAGCATGAGAGTATGGCATCAAAGAGCTTACTATCTAATTTTAGACAAAGATAGCAGAAAACAGCATTAGGCTTATTTTAACTGCAGCACAGAGATTAAATCCCTTATATAAGGTCACATGGAGAAACTGCAACAGAGCCAGGAACTAATTTAATTTAGGCCCCAGCCTACTGCCTGAATTATGAGGGCAACCTTCTTTTGTGTGCTCATGTCCTCAATTTTCTTTAAGGACATTATTTTTTTCCATGCTCTCCTTATTCTCAAAATCCCAATATTCAAGTCTTGCTCTGAATCCATCCTGATTATCTATAGAAGAGGAGAAAGAGTAGAGATGTAGACAGCACTCACCATCTGATTCAGAGGCTGCTCTGAAGATCAAGTAGCTGCTGGGTAGAGGCTGAGTGATTGAACCCACATTCTCTCCTTTTGGTCCCTAGAGTCACAGACAAATAAGAAAAGGTCAGGCAAGGAAATGCATGTTACCATTCCACATATTTTTACTTTACAAGGACAGTGTGCGCTCAAGGAAAGAGGAGGAAAAAGAACATTTAAAGGTGTTTATAGACATGCTGGGGGAGGTGGGGGGATTAAAAGCACCTGGAGTGCCATATATATCAACATCCCCAAGCTGAAAAAGGGCAGTGGGGCACTTTGAACTAAAGCTAGAATGAGGTTTAGTTCAAAGCGCCCCATTGCCCTTTTTCAGCTTGGGGATGTTGATGCACATGATGCTGGAGTCTGTTGGAGCGCGGCAATTAACATGCTCCAGCAGACTCGATTAATCAAGTCTGCTTCAATGTGCTGTAATTACAGCACACTGGAGCAGCCTCCCTGCAAATGTATGGGAGCCCTTAGAGAGCTTTGTTAGCAACCAGAACATTGCTGTTGCATTTCCACAGCAGTAATAAGATAAGCCTGTTCCAGCCCAACCTATTCTTTGCCCAGAGACTGGTTTATATCCCCACAATTTTTTTGTTTCTGAGATTACTGAACAAGTATAGAGAAACATGTGCAATTTACTATCGTCTTACAATGTCTGAGGACTTTTCAGTTCAGTGCCTATCCCGAGTCTGTGAGAAAAACATTGCGAGGTCAGTGAAAAAAATGCCACAACCCGCTTTCCCCAACTTTCTCCATCATCAGAAAAACAAAACAAAACAGCAGGTGGCACTCACACCTCATGTGGTGGCTTTCACATTTCCAGGAGACTGAACCCATCTAAGCTGCTGGCTCTTAATTATTTAGTTAGCCCTGCTGATGCTTGTAAATAGCTTTCATTACATTGCCGCCCCCCGGCCGTTGGCTGCTTCCTCCACTTTCCATCAGTGTTACAGTTTGATAAGCTTGAAGTCAGCAGCATGGGAGAGACCTAATGCAGGCTAATAACCTAGATCCTTCTTCCATGTGCACCTCACATACATGGTAGTACCCAGATCAGTACAGGGCATTTCAATGGCTGCTTTAGAAAAGGGCCAGAACTGAAGTGAAGAGGAAGTTTTCATTTCCACAAATCCTCCTGAGAACAAACAAACAAACAGCAAGCAACCAAAAAAAACGCTCCCCCCCCAAGCCTCCCCCCCACCAAAAAACCAAAACAAAACAAAAAATCAACCCAACTTTCAGGGTAGTTTTAAGGCTGAACTAGAAGGATTTAAAGCTTCACCGTATAACCAATTACTCTGTAGAGAGCCTTTTCTCTCCCTTCATATATTATTAGTTTTATGTCCTTCTAGGGATACTGATCCTGGGAGACCCAACATAACGAATCACCGAAGGGACATGGGGAAGAGTTGTTTAAAAAAAAAAAAATTCCTTAAATTTGCCATATTCAGTCAAGAGGTGAATAACTATGTCTTACAGGCAACCCCACACTGAGCTGACTGGGGAAAGATACCCAGAAAGTCTACGTGCCAGCTGAATCCAATTCCATTCAGTGCTGCTCAAGGAAAAATACCAACAACCTTCACTGCTGGGGTAGGAGGTAGGGAGGTACCTAATGCATTTGTGATTCCTTGTCCATTTCAGGGCATCTTGAATCTCAGAGGTACTCAAGAGGAAGCAGTCCCTGCCTCCTAGAGAACACAGGTGCAAAGAACACAGGTATGAAAGGGGGCTGAATTTGAGGCTACATTTCCCATCTTGTCTAGGCAACAAGACAAAATCTGGCTCAAGGGAGTAGGGAAGTTTCCTCCTTTCTTCCCTCTCCAAAGTGACACCCACAATGCTCAGTTCTTTCCTGATACAGGAGTACACTATAAGTCACACTGCAAAGGAACAAGAAAAAAAAAAATAGATTTGCTTTGAAAACAAACTAACAAATTAGTTAGCCCTTGCGCGGTAGGAGACACCACTGACTTTGGCAGCTCTTTATCTTGCCATGTATATGAGCTAAAGTCGCTCTCTTTCTGTGGCTACATCGGGGCGGACAAAATTCAGCTCTCGGGCTGGATGCAGTCCACCATGTCATTCTATTTGGCCCGCGGGCCCACTAAAAATTTAGGAAATTATCTGCCCCAGGCTGCCTGTCATGCAGCCCTTGACAGCTTACCAAAACTCAGTAAGTGACCCTTCACCCTAAATAATTGCTTGCCCACAATAAACCTGTGTACAGACATCATTTATTATAAAGATTTGCACACAAACCTGTTTTAGCACATGGATATAGGTTTTTTGGTTTGTGCAGGCACTTCTTGATGTCTTGCCTCATGTAAGACTTCACGTCAGTCTCCTACTCTCCCACACACACACAAAAAAACAACTGGCACAAATTGTTTGCATGGGCTCACCCAGTTTTAACGCAGAAGCAATATTAAAATGACAAAGTAGGTGAATTCACCATCTCTGGTTGGTGTATTGAATGGCTCCACTGCATGAGTGCCTGGCAGGCAGACTGTAAAGTTACCAGAGATGTTAAGCCCTGCTGGTCAGGACAGGAAATGGAAGATCAGAATGGGTGACATAGCAAATCACATTCATATCATCAGGCACATATGTTGTTCAGGAGAATCTGTCTCTCTGACCTACTTTCTAGTACCAGAGACTTTCAGGCTTAGCAGTTTAGTTTATTTTCTTCTTCTGCCAGGGGAGCTAGAAATCCTCATTACTCACCAAAGCAGGGAGAACCAGAGTAAACATCTCTCCTCTCCACTCCGCTTTAACAAGGCACTGGAGAGTTAGACACTAAAAACATTGGTATGGAGATTTAATACTCAAGGAGATCTAGGATTTGGTCATCAACCCACAGCAGAGCAGCTCAAGGTGTTTTTATTGACATTAATGAGATCAGGTAGCCTTCCTTGTGGCAGTTCCCCTTTCACTAGTTTTTCAGCTGAATCAGGCTTTGGAGGGCAGCATCAACTCTACTTTGATACAGGAAACTACTACTACATGGATTTTCAGTGCACAGACTGAAATCTGCTTTATTATGGGAAATCCCAGGACTGACTGATATGGAAGCAATATTAAAATTACTAAATAGATGAGGCATCAAACGTCTAATTATTGGTGGGGAGGAGGCTGCGTTATATTCAAGATTGTCTTATATTTGAGTAAATACACTAGTAGGCCCAAACCCAGATAAATAACAAAAAACATAACCAGACCCCTGAAACACTTTCCCCAGGTTTGCTCGTATACCATTTCCTGCCAACTGCTAAACCAGAGATGCATTTGATAGCCTCAGCGTTCCCTCCATGTTCTTTCTGTTTGACATCAAATGTCTCTTAAAACATGGTAAAGTATGAAAAAAAAATTACTAGTGACCAAATAACTCTGTCAAGCAAACATATTCAAGCAGTTTGTCCATGATTACACAGGAGGAAGGCTATTTCCCACAGGCCTATACGAAGAGTTAAAAGGGGCCATTTTCTATGAAAATAAAATGAGGGAAAAAAAAATGAAGTGCCATGTCTGAAAACTCAGCTACCTTTTTTGTTATTTTCCCCATCCTTTGAAGATTTCATCTACTTAGATTAGAGGCACTCGAAGACAGTGATCATTTCTACTAAAATATACATGCAGAGCCTAGCACAGCAGGATCCCAATCTCAGAATGTGTACACAGATTCAAATCATCTGGGAGCATCCTCCCAGGTTTGTTCTATTGGTAAAGAAACATTTTACCCAGAGCCTCAAGTACGGACATTCGAATACTGAGGCCCTGAAGAGTGGAGAGATTGGAGTGCTCTCACCGTGTAGTCAAGGAGGGGCCCTGTGCACACATCTCCATGTGCTCTGCAGGCTTCTTTAGTTTGCCTGGAAACCATAGGTGACATGTAGAGGGGGCACTGGGGGTGGGGATATAGTGCCCCCTCCTCCCCCCGACCGAGACTGGCCCTTACCAGCTGGGGAGTACTGGCTGGTGCTCCCTCCCTCCCCCCGAAAAGTGCCAGCAGCACTTCTGGGGTTGGCCACCAGGGGACCCCCCTGATGCCAGTCAGCGATCAGCTGCTGGTGCCCCCTCCAGAGACTGTGGGGATTGTGAAGGGGACGTGTTCTGCAGAGCAGTAGAGCTCAGTGAGCAGAAAAAAAGTCACCTGGAGTAGGGAAGGGGAGGGGAAATCCTGGAGGATTAAGCTCTCTTCTGAAAGAAGCCACAGTATGTACAGACATTTGCTCTCCCAGGAGAAATTCTCCCCCAAGTGATTTAACCCTGATTGCCCCCAAGTTATTTTTCTTCTGGAACAGCCATTTTTACGCCAGGAGAAAAAGTCTGAATGTCGGTACATTTGTGGTTCCTCCTGAGAGAGCAGCAACTCGAAGAGAAATTGAATATCTGTATAAGACCTCATTTTCTGTCTCAGATAATATAACTAAAAGTAAAGCAAATTTTATGTCACTCATACTGACATGTGTTCTTAAATCACGGATATGTCTGAGGTTATAAAGAAAAAGGTCCAGTTTTGTGTTGCCACTCCAGGTAGGGAATAAGACTTCCCATCACTGAAAGACTCAAAAAAATGTTTTTTTGGGATAGGTTGATGCATGCAGGGAAGCAAGCCATTTAGATGTTTCTAATTTTGCTTGTCTTAAAAAAAAAAAAAAAAAAAAAAAAAAAAAAGCAAGCAGCTTGTTAACAACATAACAGAAATCACAGGTCAGCAACTTATGGCCTATACCTTTCCAATGGAAGAAAAGAAAATGAGCAAAAATACTTTAATGGGATATTAGGAAAGCATTCCTAATGATGTTATCAAGAAAAATGGTAGAAGTTCTGTCTCTTAATTTAAAGGGGGAAAAAAAACTATGTAGAAGAGAAGACCCTTTATTTTATACTTTTTGGATTTCAAATGTCCCTTGTGCCACCCAGAGTTCTCTGCTGGATACATACCAAAGTAAACTGAAGTCAACAGCAAAACTCTCTAGGATGCAAGAGAACTCAGGTGAAAAACTGAAAAGACTGTCATACACCTGAAAGCCACCAGTCCACATTTGTGAAACAAGTGGGTAGGCATTCAAAATCTCAAAATAATTACCATTCTAGCACTGCCTGATACCTTGAAATAGTTTCTGCAGAAAGAGCATGAGTGATGCATGGAAAGGAGACAAATCTTCCTTCCCAGGTTAGAGATTGTTCTCTGTTTATGCTACTGACAGTGGATTTGAGGTTCAATAGAGATCTACCTAGCACCTTTCAAAGACAAAAAAAATTTGCCCAATTTATTGTTGTTGGGAAGTAGCAGCACTTGTGTAGCAGACAAAAACAAGCACTTCAGAGAAGCCTGTGGAGCTGTGTAAAACAGTCTCCCCTAACCATCGGCAAAGGATTCTAAGCAGCCCATGGAAACCAGTCACTTTCATAGGGAAAAAAGTTAATGGAAGTCACTTGGTACACTTAAAAGTATGATTTACACTAACATTTAGAAATTAAACACACTAATGTTATTGAGCATATTAAAAGCAGTGGTGTTTCTCTCTGCCTCTGTGGGCAATTATTTGACATGCACCTAAGAGCTGGATTCTGTTTTAACTCAAGTTAAAAGGCTTCCCATCAAATGGAGTTGGCTAATATTACTGTAAATCCTGGCATAGACATGATACTTGACAAACATTTATGTGAGGGTCTAAGTTAGGCCCAAACATTTGTGGTTTTTTGACAAATGGTTGTGAAACATCAAGCTTAGTTTCCAGATTACAGCTGTGTCCCTTAACTCCAAATGAAAACAAAATAAAACAAACAACCCCCCTCCCCCTCCCAACCAGCTGACACAAGTTGAAGCAAGGCCACAAAACCCCCTAATATAGATAGACCATAGATTGGTTTTATTTTAATGGCAGTTGATATTCTCAGCCACATACTGGATTCTTATATTACAGCCAATAACTTTGTTCCAACATAGGTTAATCTCTACTTCACGAAAAATGGGCTTTTGCACCATTAAACTAAAGAGGGATTTAGATCGGCAAGTCTGGCACTGGTTGCCTTAAAAGCAGACAGTGAAAAAAGACTTAAAAGCAAAATTGTATTTTTGGCAATTTCAGCACTAAACTGGTGTCAGAGTGCAGACAGCTCCTTTGACATCAAACAGCTCACTGGACAAATTCTTCCTGATGTGCTTTTGGTATTCACTTTGTGGCTGAAAATGCTCTCTCTCAAAACGATCCAACTCAAATTTCAGGAGGCTTCCCAACAGGTGGTTCAATGGCAACTTCCCCAACATTCAGTTGAAGCAATTCAGTAGCATTTACCTTAAAACCAAAATGTCTTAAGATTTTCTGTAGTCAACAAAACTTTTCAAGAAAATCCCTTTATGCCATCACTCTATGTGCAATTGCATACCCACACCTGCACACAACATTTTCCTTGCTTTCTGGATAAAAAGCACTGAAGGAAAAACAAGATGCTTCCAATTCCTAACCCTCAACTCCTTTATTATCACTTGCCCTGACTGCGCTTTTTAGAATTCAGTTGATTTGTCAAGTCAAAATTAATTATGGTGATGGACAGAGGATACTGGACAGCTTTCTTGGGTGCATACTCTGAATGAGAGAAACAACCGAATTCCGAGGGCTGAAAAAGACCTGGAAGTGGCAGCAAACCTTTGAGACAACAGTGAATAACATCAGGCCACAGACTGCAGCTAGGTTAAAAACTCTGTAAAGAAATAGTACTTGTTCCCTCAACAATTATTTAAAGGAAACACCTATTTATTTCTGAAGACCATTTAAATGGTGCCTACCTTTTCTGGATTCCCAAGGTGTCGGAGATTTATTCTGAGGAGTTCCCACTGACTTTACTACTATTACTCGTGACATACAGCACTGCTCCTTGCAAAGAAGACGACCAGAACCTGGCTCCATATACCTTGTCTTCTATTTTAACCAGACTCTTTGGTACCAGAGTCTCTCACAAAACCATCCATCCTGGACTCAAATTTCAGGAGGCTCCACAACAGGTGGGTCAACATCAACTTCCCCAACATCCAACTGAAGCATCATCCTAAGCCAAGGGTGAGCAAAATGCAGCCCGGGGGCCGGATGCAGCCTGCCAGGCCATTCTATCCAGCCTGCTGGGCCCCTAAAAAAATTTAGAAAATTAATACTAATCTGCCCTGAGCTGCCTGTCATGCAGCCCTCAATGGCTTGCCAAAACTCAGTAAGCAGTCCTCTGCCCAAAAGAATTGCCCATCGCTCTCAAGCGTATGAATCCTTCCAGGCTGCTCTGATATGTTGGCCTCTTTGCAGCAGGATGGCAATCAGCAGTGCCTTGTTTATACCATAAATTTTCTATGAAATATTACTATCTTGCAATAACTCTGCACAGCTGCTATTTTTAACAGTGGAACACAGTTCAAGACTAATTAAGTGTTGTTCCTTCAGGCATCAAACAGATGTTACTCAAAGTTTGCCAGGAGCTGGTGGGATCTTCCTCATTAAATTGCAACTAAGGTCAGATGAGCTTTTTTGGGTCTTTCCTTAGGGAAAAAAGACCCCAGAAGATAAAAGTGCCACAAATTATTTAAAAAATAAATAATGTTTCAAAATCTGTTTCTTTCAGGATGGTGAAAATACTAGTTATTTGCATTACAATAGCACCTACAGCCTTCAACTTCAGCCAAGATTTCAACCCTGGTCAGAGTCGCCCTGTATCCAGGAGCTTAAAAATTACATACAAAAACTATGCGAGGCAGGAGAATGGAATTACTAACTTCATCTGTTAGACAGGGAATGGAAACAGAAAGGAATGAAGTACCTAGCCAAGGGGTAATGACAAGTATTTTATAGAAGAGTCACGGTTCAAACAGATTCAAATCTAGTTCAAATGGCACATGACTTTTCCAGCACTGAAAGACAGAATGAATTTGAGAAGTGACCAAATCATTCAATCTACCTCACTTTGCCACTGCAGAGTGCTCTATGCTGTTTAGGCTTTGTTAAGGCTACTTTGAGAAGTGCTAGTCGATGGGTCAAGCCTTCCTCGTCTATTAGAAACTTCTGCCATAGTCATCTACATCTCACCCCCAAGGGCCTTTTGCTAGTGTCTATATGCTGGTTTCCCCCTCTTGAATTGCAGCTGTGTAGTTATCCATCAAGCATTTCAACCTTATACAAATCAACCCCAATGACTGACTCTGCATTCTTTGGTCTGGTATTAAGATTAAAAAAAAAGATTAAAACAAAGCCAAAGGCTCCCTTAAACTTGTTTATTATGAAACGACAGCAGCTCTTGCAGACTCCTGGCATCCTGCATCTTTCCCACAGCACAGGCTGCCCTATGGTGGAAGATCTAGGGGGAAAATATTTCAGCTTAGCTTGGTGGTTACCTTCACAGCCCAGATGGACTGATCCAAAGGGTGGAAGAGTTTAAAACAGAAGCCGTCCTTTTTGGAGGGTCTTTCGATCAGCTCACAGGAATGGAGCAGGATGGTGCCTACCCACTGCCCAGTCTTTGGTGTTTTGTAAATCAATAACACGCCTGGTTTCAGAACACACCACAGCTTGGTCCAGCTTTTCAGAGTCCCACGGATCTGCAGGGAAAGCAAGCAAACAGTTTGACTGTTGATCCTTAAATCAAGTATTTGAATGTTTTCAAAACACGTGCTTCACTCCAAGTCACATTCTAACAACTTCATTCATGCCAACATGCCCTGTACTCCGTGAATTAATTGCTTTAGGAATACTTATGGAGAAAAACTACTATTCCACATGATCCGGTATATCAGTCTAGCCCCTGGCATTTAACTGATTTGATTTGATCTATACAAGTTTTGCTGGAGAGCTGCTGTGTTAAAACATATGCTACTTGTTGCTGAACTGAAAGATTTCAACGCTTCAAAACTCTGAAGTTTTTTGCCACAAAGATCAATATTAATAGAGCTTAAAAACTTAAAATGTAATGTATACAAATACATTATTGTTAGCTTTGGTTCTCTACTACACCATGCACTCCCCCTACTACTAATGACAGTAACCAATCTTTATACTTGTTACAACCCTACATCCTATTTTTTTTCCCTGAAATCAATGGCTTTTTTCTCTCCAAAAATATTAAATCAGAAATCTTTGCTTTCTGTAATATCTGCCCATTTTAAAACAGTTATAAAGGGCAGCCAATCCTAAACTTGTGAATGAACATACAGAATGAGATGCCCCCCCTAATAAATCATACCTATACAAAAATGGGAAATAACCTTTGCCTATCTAAATGTTTGTCCCGTTAGGTGTAAGTGTCAGGAATCAATGATAAACTGCCACATCTTCGCACAACCAGAAGTTACAGCTGTCAACTGGTCCAATCAATTTTGCTCTGTTCTTTGTCAATTTAAAATCCAACCTGCTGCACCTACAAATGCCAAAGAAATATTTTGCATCTTCCTACTTTCAAACAATCACTGTCCCTGAATAATCCCTTCTCTGTTAGCTAAGATATAAACCACATCTGCAGGAAGAAACAGCATCTTTTTGCCAGGAAGAAGAAAGGATGAAGAAATACTGTCAGTTTTTTCCAAGGCAATAGTTCAGACCGGGCTCCTCTTTCATTCTCCTAACCTTCATACCAGGCAATTTAGAGCATTAGTCCCTTCAAGTGCTGATTAAGTTGGGATTTTCCATTCCCTACAATTTTCTTCTTACAGCAGACATTCAAGGATGACCTTTGTCTACACCCAAGTACAAATTCTGAAACATTTTTTCTCTTATTCCTACAGGTTTACAAACAGTGCTTTGCATTAAATACCTTCAGCCAATCTGCCATGATCACAACACTGGGATCCTTCAAAGCACTGAAGAGCTGTTTGGTGGCTCTTTTCTTTTCCTGTCTGTAGTTCTTCTTCTGTACCTGTTTCAGAATGGAGGGGAAAAACAGCTACTGTAAAACATGTTCTTTTCTGCTATACTTGGAGAGGAAAGACCACTTCTACTATACATCTGAGGCAGCTATGCACCAATTACCTCAAACCAGGCATTGTATAGTCTCCCTGGAAATGAAAGGTGCATGTTTTGGTAACTAAATTGTGGCCGGTTTTACAAGCAGCTGAGATAAATGTAAATATGAACTTCAGTGGAGTTTCAGCAGAAAAAGTACTTTATCTTGTTTGGTTTGGTTCTGCTAATTAAGCATTACTAAAGGGTGTATACAGATATTACCCTGAGAAGCTAAATCAGGTTACAAATGGCCATCCAGTCTAATGCAGTGATTAGAAAGGTACTGGGAGCCCAATCTAAGGTAAGAGAGAGTAGGGGAAGAGGTGGGCAGAACTAAGGGGCTAATGGGTCCACAGGGGAGTTTAGGGGGAAATGACAGACTAGCAGGATCTGCTGGGGGGAGGGGGTGGAATTGGTGGGGTCCAGGTGGGTCATGCAGGATTGGAAAGGCTCTCTGATTTTGTCAACCCCCGCCCCCGCCACAGGCCCCTTACACTCCAATCCAGCCAAACCACACTCGATCCACCCTTAATAGAACTAGGCTAGTCTCAGTGGTGGCAGATGACAGAACAAGGAGCAACCATCTTAAGTTGCAGCAAGGGAAGTTTAGGTTAAATATTAGAAAGAATTTTCTCACTAGGAGGGTAGTAAAACACTGGAACAGGTTACCCAGAAGGCTGGTGGAAGCTCTGTCCTTCAGAGTTTTCAAACCTGGCTAGACAAACCTTTGGCTGGGATGATCTAGTTGGTGCTGGTTCTGCTTTGAGCAGAGGATTGGAGAAGATGACCTCCTGAGGTTCCTTCCAGCCCTAACTTTCTATGATTCAATCCCTCAAACTGCTCCCAGTGTCAGTTTTACTGGTGTTCACCACTGCTGGGAGCAAGATCAAAATGTCAGGGTGGGGGGAGGGATGGGCAGATCAGAGCAGCTAACAGCTCTTTAGTGGGGGGTTGCTGGTGGGATTGAGGGGCTCTCCCCCCTCAATTGGAGGCTACTTTCAGCCCTCACCCTACCTCCACCCCCAGACAATCTTCCCCTTATGGACCAACCCCCTGGGCTTCTGGTACTGGCAACTTACTGCAACTGGGCTTCCTGGTCCATGGGAATGGGGGGGATGGATGGAGGGGAAGTCAAAGTAGCCCATGGCAAAGGAAGGGGAAAGAAAAGTGCAGCCCTGGAGCTTGAGCTGGGGCACAGCTGGGCTCTCAGCCTTGGGGTTGCGTTCCAAATGCATGCAGATGTTCAGTTAGATCAGTCTAACTGTGCCTGATCGAACTTAGTGCACCTCTCAGATGAACTGAAGTTACACTGCGCCAGCTATTTTTTGAACCAATCTACCCTTCAGGAAACATCTGTACAGTTTGGTACTTATATCTACTTAACTAGGGATCTAAGTATAGTCTGCAAGTGGGTGAACTAAGTTAGATTGGGCAGCTATTTTTAAGCCAATCCAACTTCTCAAACATCCATATGAACCCCTCCATCTTCTGTATATCTAGCTACCTGGGCAGTGGAGGCCAACAAAAATTCCTATGCAAGTCTGTGCAGAAGCAGATAAGGGTAATTCTTTCAGTTACATTTACACATAGATGAAGTCTCCTAGAAAGTCATCCTATATAAGCAAACTGAAGCCTTTGAATTGCACCAGGTAGGACTTGCCACTTGTTTTAGATCAGCACCATTGCTACTTCAGGTGCATTATACCTTGGAAGTGATAAGCAAGGAATTTTGGGCAAGGCTGTCAGACTTCTGTCAATCTTCATGGTTATTTTCATCATGTGGATTGCACTGGTTGCCTCAGACAAGCTGGCTCTACTGCTCTGGCGTAGCTGCCCGAGGCAGTTAAAAGGAGCTAAAATATTTAGGTACCATTTCCCAGGCACATGAACACAGATGACCACAAGGGGCTGATATTTCCCAGTTTGTCAAATACAGCAGGAGGAACCTTAAAAACAGTCATGCACAAGTCTTTTATGCAAGACAGGTTTTATTGAACCAGCTTCCTTACACAGAAGCATCAGCTGACCTCTCTTGCTTTATACCAGGCAAACTGTCAGTGCTAAAGGAAGTGTAGTGGATAATATTACAGCAGACTCAGCATTAGAACTGGGTGAAATTTTCTGGCTAGGAATAAACGGGCAAAACATACCATTTTGTTCATTTTGATTTTACTCACAAATTCA
This sequence comes from Caiman crocodilus, assembly GCA_030014935.1. Lineage (NCBI taxonomy): Eukaryota > Metazoa > Chordata > Crocodylia > Alligatoridae > Caiman > Caiman crocodilus. Next base: position 108,175,577 of record JAGPOW010000304.1, on the reverse strand, counting down.
TGTCAAATTTGTGATATTAGATTTGGCTGCAAAATATTTGGAGACTAGATTTATAAAATTGACAGAGGGGAAAATTAAGGTGGCAGTGTACCCTTTTCAGTTAGTGCATTTACCAAGGTTGGTCTCCCCCTGCCAAGGAAATACCCTAACTATCATGCTGGCAGGTTAGAAGGGTGAGTGCGCTCTACCCCTCCTGTTGAGACTGTTTCCCTTTGTATAAACAGGCAGTTGGGCAAGGGCATGAACCCAAGTGTCCTGCCACCCAAGCAAGTACTGTGACCATCAGTGTTACTGACAGAGAATCTCATTCTGTGTCCTTGAAGTGGATCTCCTTCAGTATGATAGACTAAAGAAAATTCAGATCAGAATACCCTATATCCTTGTTTAGTTATGTACACAAAGCTTAATAACTTGGTTTAATGACTAAGGTGGAAGAGTGGTAACATGAGACAGTACATTTTATCCTTACAGAGTCCATAGCTTATGCTTAAGGCACTCTCGGAAAGGAGAGGTGTTGGTTCAAGTCCCCTCAGGGACAGGAAGTTGAACCAAGGTCTCTGACATCCTATACATGTACTTCAACCTCCAAACTTTACTTAAAAGGAGAAGGCACAATCACCAGTGCTTTGGGTTCAGCCTTTTGGGGGTTTTTTTTCCAGAAAAGTAAATAAAACAATGTGGAATGCTTCATTATAAGTTTAATTAAATTCAGTATGGGGTTTTTATTTCAGTTGGGAGGGAGAAGGAATCAGATTATTCTCTCAGCCCTTCTCAGTAACTTGCCAAATAACATGATCTGGGAAAAATTACAGCCCTTTTGTTGTTCATAGAGCTTTAGAATATGTGAACAAATGCATGACAATATTGCTTCTTTTACATCAAATGCATACAAACAATTCCAAATGCAAGGTTTGATGCCCAAGTGAGCAGGACAAAAGTCTTGGATTTGTATGGACCCATGAAAACAGGATCATTTTGTGTCCAAATAGACAGTGACACTCAGAAAAGGTTTCAAGCTGTAGGGTGTTTTGCTTGCTTGGGGTTTTTTGTGGGGTTTTTTTTTTTAAAGTTACCAGTTGTCTCTAAAAAGAAAGTAAGCAGGTGACACCTTGGTCAAAAAGGAACTCATATTGCTCTACACATACCTTTAATGTTTCCTTCTTAGTGAATTTGGCTGTGGGAGATACACACTCTTTATCAGACCCATTGCAAAGCTTATATTCATTCTAAAAAAAAGAGAGAGAGAAGCAATGTATTAACATTAAGATGCTTATGTTATGGTTTAGTGGAAAAAATGTTTACATCTGCCAAGAATCCACTAAAGATGTATCAAGATTTAGCAACGTAACACTATAAAATGAAACAGACTCGGGAAGGGCCTAGTTGCAGTATGTTCTTCACTTCCTTTTAAGTGTGAACCCTTTCTTCTCCCCACAAAGTGTTCTATATAGACATCCAATGATGGTTCCCATCTGTACACAGTCCTGTCTTCTCCTCCATCAATCTGAAAAACGTTTGTTCATTCTTAGATCTTAAAACATTTAACGTTCTGAAGTGAAACACTAGTATCTCCACCCTATGAACATTAGCAGCAGTTTTTTAAAATTCAATACACATTTAAATGCACAATTGTATGCCCTGAAGACTGGGGTAGGCTTGTTCTGGCAAGGCAGAAATTGCTCAAACAGATATACTTTATAGTGGCCATACTCAGAAATTTTTTTCTTTCCAAGCTACTGCTTACTCCAGTCGTATCCCATTTTAGTTATAAGGAATCTTGCTTGTGTTGGCCTTAATCTTTGGCTCAAGAGGTTTTTAAACTGCTACTACTTAAGACCCAGTTGAGCTGCCTAGAAATGTGCACAGAGAGGAGCAGAGCTAAACTATGTTCTGGATAAAACAAACTTATTTTGGCTTTTGGAAACAAGGCTCAAAATGTATATGTCACTTTAAATTATGTTTGGTGCCAAAGCCATTTAAACTCATTTTCAAGGAATCTAATCTCCAATTTCCTAATTTATCTGATGAACTGAGAGGAGATATATTTAGAACACAGTCAGCAGAGCCAATTGGCCAAAAGAATCTCTGCATTAGCTTCCAGGTTCACATGGAATAGCCATGCAGAGCCCAGTTTGATGCTGGGATCCTGACTTAGACTGGTATTGTTAGTGCAACGTCCATGTTCAGAGTAGAGTAGTGGACTGACTCAGAACACCTAGTTATAGAATATCCATAGATCCCTAGCTCTTCCACCACTAGGTTCCTATGAGACCATGGGCAAGTTCTCTCTGCTTCCCTTTCAAGCCACCTTGTTTATTTAGAGTGCGATCTCCGGGTCAGGATTGTCTCTTGTTAGAATAATGTTACTATATTGACCTTGATTGGTGCCTTTAGGCACAACTACAGTATAACCAAGGGCAGCGTTTGAGCAAGGCATTCAATTGCTACAACACACAAGATGAATACTTCGCATCTGTGTTCCAATAGGATAGCAGGAGAACACTGTTTTCAGGAGCTCACTTATAAGAACTTGACTCCCTGTTAAGAATTACCAGTAAGCTAAATGACTCTCTGCACTGTCAGCTTTAGTTTTTTTTTTAAATATGATCTTTAGAGGTCTTTTTGCTCACTGCCTCCCTTTTATGGCTGCACTCCCAGGACAACTACAGCCCCTGGGCACAAGGTAAAGCTAGGATTATTACAGAAGTCCATAAGGCATACTTGTTTTAAGAATAAAGCCCTTTATTCTTGGAATGGGCCTAGAAGAAAGGCAACACATTTAAGTAGCATCTGCATTTCCTTGCAAATCTCAGAAGGCTTGGAAGTAAAGGGAACTAGTCAGGTTTGGGGCTGCTAATATCATGGCATTATAAACAGTACTTATTAAACTATATAACACTGCTATATTATTAAATAGCCCCAAAACAGAACTAGCTCCCTTCATTTTTAATGTTTCAGACCTTGAAAATGGAGAAAGTGCAGCAGTAGAACCATTTGTTTTCTGTCATTTTTTTTAAATCTTCTAAGAGCAATCCTTTGATAGCTGCTTCCCCTTTACAATTGCTGGCACAGTTAAAAGGAATGAGGTAGACAGTGGGGCTGAGATATGCTACAGTATATTTAAGCACTGAAAGCTGGTAATAACCAGCAATACAGAAATAACCAGTTTGTTACAGTGTAAGCAACAGGCAGCAAATGAGAATGTTCATTGTGTTTTATAGTTAAGTGAATTAAGCTCTAATCTGTTATGCATAAGTGGAATTCACAGTAATACGATTTCTATTGATCCTTTTCATGTTTCTATCACTTGAATTATAAAGAGCATTAAAAACCACATGACCATTTCACTTTCCAGGGACCATAAGCACATGTGCCAGAGCCTACATTTTGAAAACTACTGCAGCAGCTAATACACAAGAGTTTTGACTCCCTCTGGACCATCTGCAAAGCAAATCCTATGTCATTACTTTTCTAAAAATGTGGAAATTAAGGGCAAAACTTGGAGTTTGAAATACAGAAGTGAGCACTATAGGATGTGGTATTTGTTAAATCCATGCTTTTGATATCCTTTGATTGTGAAAGAAAGTTATGCACAATATTTTGCAACAAATACAATTCCTGAATTGCAAAATGAAGACTCAAGTAGTCTATAAACAAGACTTGTGGAGTCCTAGATTTAACTAGGACTATAACAAATGGTTTTATTACTAATTTCACTCATAAATTTTTACTTCTGATTCATGCCAACTATTCACTGTTTGGGGGTAGGTTTTTCTTTTGCAGAAGGCCAAATTCTTCCCCCTTTTCTGCAATACATATTCTATACTGCCTTTGCACCTCGAGGCTTTTCTGCACACACACTTTACAGCTAGTGATGGTCAAACCTCTGCAAAGAGAATTCTGCCTGCAGATCATACATTGCATTTCACATGTCAGTACTGTGTTACACATCTGAGGTACACTATTAGCTCTTCTTCATGGGGGAAAATATCTCCAAGCATACAAGTTTCCCACAAAGAGAATCCCCTGGGATTATTAAAATGATATTCATAATAATTTCAGATACATGCTCCAAAAATAGGTGGAAAGAATTCTCCCCCACCCTCATTAGCACGAAGAATGTCTTGACTCATAATTGCATCTCATGGACAACTGTTTATAGGCAGTTTCTTTCCCTGTAAACATAAAAAAAAAAGATCAGGCACAGAGAGAAATACCAGGTACTGAGCTCATTAGCTAGACTGAGCAAACAGGAAGATACAAAATGTTCACAAGGTTCTAGGAAATCCTACTCAGATAGATGGCTACAAAATCTTAATTAACAGAAAGGCACTCCTTGTAACCTAAGCACTGTAAGCTAAACCCATTTATGCAGTTTGTGGAATACAAACTGTGTATTGTGGAATACTTTCCAAGCAGAAAGACTGGGAATAACATTTGACCCTGTAAATGCAGCTGGGTGACTTTGCTTGGAGATGAATTCAGCCAAGCAATCAACATCCACCACAAACTGCATGACACCCTGTCTCTAAACCTTCTAGCAGTAGAGACCACAATGAACACAAAGAGAAGATGTTTTCATGATCAGAAGACTGAACCATCCTGCCCAACTTAAAATTCTCACTGTAACAAGGTTTGTAAGATGGGCAGGATGGTTCAGTTTGATACCCGGATGTCTGCCAGAAGCAGCAGTGTCTGTTCATTCAAGGAGCATCTGCTCAAATTTTATGATGCTTTTCAGTGGTACCATGCTATAAAACCACCAAGTTTAAGAAAGTGAATCATAACCCCTTGGTACCAACACCAGCCTCTTAGGCATTTGATTAAGATTGCATACATATATTAAAAAGTAGCTGAAATCATCACCCAATAGATCAGCTAAAATTGAACTTCTCTCATAGGTGTTGTTTTAATTGCAGGTCAATCAAAACTGGATTAGAACCCATGGATGTTACTTTTAAGTGACCTCAAGATGGCAGGTTACTTACTGGTGAAGTTCATTACTGCATTTTTCTGAAACATCAATACATAATTATTGAATTTCATTGCATAGTTGAAACTCTTGGGATACTGTTGTGCCCACATGGGTTGGATTTACTAAATGTGTCAATCACCTAAGCCACTTTGTCACTTGGCACATCCTCTTACTTTTTGTACGACTATTAGGGCAGCGCGAAGCTTTGGTCCCCGATTCAATTTGGTGGAGATATGTCCTGATCCAGTGACTGGATCTCCAAATCTGATGCAAATCAGAGGACCCTTTAATCTCTCCGAGTCAAGTCAAAGAGATTCAGCGATTCAGACAGACACAGCTTTAAATGTTTTTTCTACATACCTCTAGATAGCAGGTGGTTTGTAAATGCTGCAATGCTAGGGCACATGGAGTGTGCCACAGAAGCACAGGGGGCTCCCCAGCACACTCAGCAACAGACCCAAAAGTGGACCAGAAGCACTTCCAATCCACTTCTGGGTCTGCTGGGAAGCACACGGGGGCCCCTATAACTCCCCCCACCCAGGCCGGCAACTTCTACCTCCTGGGTCTGGGGAAACACCCGGGCAGGGGGGGCACCCTAGCACTCTCCCCAGCAGACCCAGAAGTGGACCAGAAGTACTTCCAGTTCACTTCCAGGCCTGCTGCCAAGTGTGTTAGGGGCTCCCCCACGCTTTTGTGGGACACTCCATGTGCCCCAGCACCACAGCATTTACAAGCTGTGCCTGGTACCTCCAGGTATGTAGATAAAACATTTAAAGCTGTGTCTATGGCTGAATCACTGATTCTCTGAATCAGCATTGAATCTTCCGATTCAGGTTCAATTCGGCTGAATTGAATCGGTGACAGTGATCCGAATCAACGAATTGAATCACTGTCTCCGATTTGGGCTAAATCTGAATCCAAATTGAATACGGCCCATTTTGCACACCCTTAATAAGCATTTCTGGCACAGAAAGATCATTGTACCCAAACAGCCATTGTCATTTGCCAAACGAGCAGCTCTGTAAATGCTCAGGAGGAACTGCAACCTTATAGCTGCAAATTATCACCTGTTCTACAGGTAATTTCCTGTCCTACATGGTAAACAGGCTCTTATTAAGAAGACCTTTCCTTTTTGCAGGAAAGCTGGGACCTACATACTTCATAATTAAATATTGTAGATCCATGTAACTGTGCCCCAAGACACTGAAGAAAAAAACAAAACAAACAAACAAAAAAAACAAACCCTGAAGTTCTCCTCAGGTTTTTACTTGCTAAGTAACTTAAGGAAATTGGATTCAGGTATAAATAAAACAAATCCATCTCAATAGCTTTGATTTAATTATTTTATTTTCATTAGGTTCAATGGCTCCATTGACAAAGCTTCCAGGATCAAGAGGACAGAACAGCCTTGACATCACCAAGTAACACCAAGTGCATCTAACAATGGACTTCCATTGACCTACATGTCTCAGACTAGTATAAAAGGCAGAAATTCCCCACCCTCATAGACTGCAGCTACAATTTTCTCTTGGTTTTACTGATATAAATATACAGCAATTCTTTGAGGTCAGAATGACCAGGGTTTTTGCAATGGTGAAACAGCACAAAATTTCACTCTGTCTCTACCAGAGCTGTCAGTCTATATTAACCAAGGAGGGTACTTAATACAACCAAGGGCAGAGCTGCAAGGGAGGAGAATGTTGTGGTACCCTCTCCCTCACCTCCTGTTTCGATTCCTGTTCCACCCAAAATTTAAAACCAAAGGCTTTGCAGGGGAGTAGCATTTCTGTTTAGGCAGCAGAGAGGGAGTCTATTGACTTCACAGCTTATTGTAAGCTACATGATTCCTTCTGAACTCTTCATTCCACAAATGTTAATTATCTTGATGTTCCATTAATCAGCTAACCATTCTTCTGCAGTTCTGCTGCCCATTAGCTGTTCCTAGTACTCTAGCTCTTCAGACTATTTTTAACTCTAGCTAAAAATATTAACTCAGGTGTGGAAGTTTTAATTGGAGTGAATACTAATTTAGGTGTGGATATAACTTTCAGTGCAGCACTGGATGTATTGTCAAGATGCTTAAAAAGGCTAGATTTTTTTATAAATCTGAAAAAGGAGATATACATTTGTATATACATTTGGAGATGTATAAGGAGATATACATTTGACATTCTTATGGCTACAACACTAATTATCTTGGGATTATTTTTTGCCTATTTTTAAATACATAATGTATGATATAGCAAATTAATGTGCATTCCAGTAAAGTTGCTTTTAGTTTTGCTTCCATGTTAAACTGAATAATATCCCTATGGTGATAGCCCTAGGCTTTATGTTAGTAAAACCTCTAGGTGTTTTTTAAACTGGGTAACGTGTTGTTTTATATTTGATGATATTTGACACTGTCTGCACCCCACACTTCACATTTCAAAATCCTAGATCCACCCATGTGTGAAACTGAGGATCTTCACCCTTTAAAATGAAAGAAACGTGCATCTCCTGAAGAAATGCACAATTTGTGCTTTATGCTCATTGCTTTATGAGACAGAGCAAGTTCACATAGCAAAAGCCTGTCTAGATGTGTTCCATGGGCTAGAGGAGGAGGAGGAAGAGAGCTCTTCTTGATTCTCTAGCTAGCTCTTTCATTTACAAGACTAACTGATGGCCCTGGTTATACTCTGTCCTCTTAGAGTACACCTTTTAGTCAGAATAGGAGTCCCCTTCACTTAAAACTTGCTTAGTAAATGCAATCGTAGCATGTGAGCATTAGCTGCAACAAGGAAACCTCCATCTATTTAACAAAGCTCTGATATCCGACAGTCAGCTCAAGGGCCAGACTTATTGCTGAAGAGACAGCTCCCCCAGTGCAGTTGGGGAACAAATATGAGCCCCTGGCTGCATTGGAAGAGTGTGCAGTGGGGGACTGCACTGGAGGGGCCTGCTGCCATCACTGAGCAAGCTGAGGGCTCCCAGGTAAGCAGAAGAAGAGATGCTGGGTCATCGTTGTGGGCAACTCCTTGCTGAGAGGAACAGAGGGACCCATATGTCATCTGGATCCCATGGTGTGCAAGGTCTGCTACCTGCCAGGAGCCAGGATCAGGATCAGGGACATCACAGCAATAATTGCTGACCTCATCCAGCCTTCTGACAACTATCCCATGGTCCTCATCCATGTGGGAACAAATGATGTGGCCAGGAGCCAGTACAGACCATATCATGAATGACTACAGGGCTTAAGACGATAGGGACGCAGGTGGTCTTCTCATCGATCCTCCCTGTCAGCAGTCACAGTAGGGATCGCATCACCCGTGTCACAGAAGTCAGCCTGTGGCTCCAGAGTCAGTGCCATCACGCGGGTTTTGGCTTCCTGGACCACAATCCACACTTCCACGCAACAGACCTCCTGGGACACAATGGGCTTCATCTCTCCACAAAAGGTAAGAGACTTTTCTTACAGGTTGGTTGACTTCCTACGTTGGGCTTTAAACTAAGTATGATGGGGTATGGGAAGGCAGGAGATAGAAAGAGTCTAGAACCTACAAACTGTTGGACATGCAGCAGTACACCGCAGGTAAGTAGCAAGTGGTTCTTTGGGCATTAGAACGGTGAGGCACAAAAGGTACCACTCAGAGGGCTCAAGTACCTCTATACTAATGCAAGGAGCATTGGGAACAAGCAGGAAGAACTCACACTTCTGCCTGCAGATAATAACTTTGATTTAGTGGGGCTAACAGAAACCTGGACCCTACACATGATTGGGCAGTACACACTGAGGGCTATAGGTTGTACAGAAGGTACAGAGTAAGGAGGAAAGGGTGTGGGGTTGCTCTCTATGTAAAGGAGTATTATACATTTACTCTAATCAAAATGGGATCAGAGGAGGAGAAAGTTGAGGCATTGTGGATGAGGATACATGGAGGTCAAGGGGAAAGGGACTTGGTGGTGGTAGTCTGCTACAGACCACCACATCAAGAGGAATAGCTAGACTTGGAATTCCTGAGGAAGCTCTGAGGCCACACAGTCTAGGGATGTGGTTGTCATGGGGGAACTAAACTACCCTGACATCTGCTGGGAGGAGCAGTCGGCCAAATCCAACCGTTCATGTAGGTTCATAACCTGTGTGCAGGACCATCACCTAACACAGGAGGTATGTGGTCCCACTAGGGGAATACCTTACTGGAACTGGTGTTGGCTACAGGGGAGTACCTGGTAGGGGAGCTGAAGATTGTGACCACCAATCAAATTCACCATACAGCATAGAGTGGGTAAAATAACTAGTAGGGTGGAAGTGCTTGACTTTATGAAGGGTAACTTCAGCATGCATAGGAGTCTACTCTAAGTGTGTCATTGACAAAGCATATAGGCAGTGGAAGCAACCAAGGAGTATACCTACTCAGGCCGCACTTACAGGGAGGCAATTGGAAAGGCCAAAGCAACTACACAGCTGAGGCTGGCAGCACAAATTAAAGACAACAAAGTCATTTTTTGGAATGTAGGGAGTAAAAAGGTGTTGGGCAGCATAGGACCCCTACTGAATAAGGAGCAATTATTGACAGACAGCAGGGACAAGGTTGAGCAATTCAGTGAGCTTTTTGCCTCAGTGTTCCTGAACAAGGGTCAAGAAAAGTCTCCTAATGGGTTCTTAGATGGGTATCAGAAGGACATCAGCCCACCAACTGTTGATGCTGACTTGGTGCAGTCAATTGGATGGACTGGATGTGTTCATGTCAGCAGGTCCAGATAAGCTGCATCTGAGGGTACTGAAGGAATTGGCTGATGTCATAGCAGAACCACTGGCACAGATGTTTGAGCACTTGTGGCACTCAGGTCAGGTCCTAGAGGACTGGAAAAGGGCCAATGCAGTCCCTATTTTCAAGAAGGGGAGGAAGGAGGATCCAAGTAATTGTAGGCTAGTCAGGTCTCACCTCCATCCTTGGAAAGGTCTTTGAAAAGATTATGAAGGACCTTATTTGTGGGAGTCCAGCAGGAAAAATAATGCAGCAGGGAAACCAGCATGGATTTGTAGCAGGTAGATCGTGCCTGACCAATCTGGTTTCATTTTATGGCAGGGTCACAAAATGCTCAGACGCAGGAGTAGAGGTGGATGTCATTTTCCTTGGATTTTAGCAGGGCCTACAATATAGTACCTCATCCCTTTCTCATAAATAAATTAAGAGGCTGTGACTTAGATGTTTACATGGTCCGGTGGGTGGCAAATTGGCTTAGCGGTTGCACCCAGAGAGTGGTAGTAGACAGATCAGTATCAACCTGGAAGGATGTGGGTAGTGGGGTCCTGCAGGGTTCGGTCCTTGGACCTGTACTCTTCAATATCTTCATCAGTGACTTGGCTGTGGCTGTGAAGTGTACTCTGTCCAAGTCTGCGGATGATACTAAATTGTGGGGTGAAGTGCACACTCCAAAGGGTACAGAACGATTGCAGGCAGACCTGGATAGATTAGAAAAGTGGGCAGTACCCAGTAGGATGCAGTACAATATGGACAAGTGCAGAGTACTGCACCTAGGGTGCAAAAATATCCAGCATACCTAATGGCTGGGAAGTGACCGTCTCAGCAGCACAGAAGCAGAAAGGGATCTCAGTAATAGTGGACTCCAAGATGAACATGAATCATCAGCATGACAAAGTCATCAGCAAAGCTAACTGCACTTTCAGCAGATGCATGACAAACAGATTCAAGGAGGTGATACTTCCCCTCTATGCGGCATTGGTCAGACCACAGTTGGAGTACTGCATCCAGTTTTGGGCACCGTACTTCAAGAAAGGTGTCGATAGACATGGAGGGTCTGGAAGACAGCCACTTGTATGGTTAGGGGCTTACAGGACAAGCCCTGTGAGGAGAGACCAAGGGATCTGGACCTCTTCAGCCTCCGCAAGAGAAGGCCAAGAAGTGATTTTGTGGCCACCTACAAACTCATTAGGGGGACTCAGCAAGAGATCGGAGATGCTCTGTTCACCAGGACGCCTCTTAGGGTAACAACAAACAATGGTCACAAACTGTCAAAGAGCAGATTTAAGTCAGATATCAGGAAAAAATTTCTTCATGGTAAGCATGGCCAAAATTTGGGATGGGCTTCCAAGGGAGGTGGTGCTCTCTGTTACCTCAGAGGTCTTTAAGAGAAGACTCAATAGGCACCTGGCTGGGGTCATCTGACCCCAGCACTCTTTCCTGCCTAGGCAGGGGGTCGGACTCGATGATTTGTTGCGGTCCCTTCCAACCCTAGCATCTATGACTCTATATGCCCTTATAACAGAACACTGCAATGCTCTAACAATAGTGATATACTAAAATCAGCATCTGATACAACCTAAATACTTTTACTACTTGGAAACATGGTGCATCAGCATGCAAACACTTCTGGGGTGTAGGACAGGTGGCAGCTGGCATACAGCAGGTAGGTTAATGTGGAGGGAAAACAAGGTTCTTTGGGTAAATTTGATATCTTTTATTAGTCCAACAGGAAACATTTGTGGACCACTGACACTATTCAGCATTGTGTACATAGACCAAGTCTGTGCGCGCTGAGCTTCTAAATCTGACTTTAAGAACTATTCTGGAGGTGTCTACTTATCCTCTGTGAAACATTGGCAGCTAATTATTTTCAGACTGCTAACATTGTTTCCCAATCTCTTCCTTTCAAAAGGAACACAGGACGTAGGAGCTGGAAAAAACACAAAACAACACCCAAACAAAAACCCAGACATCCATCATGTTAATTTTAACTTTTATGAAACAAAGTTGTTATCACATTAAAGACAGCATAAACATTTCCCCAGTCTCTCCTTTATGGGTACCAGCTCCTATGGCCAGATGGTAATTTTACTGCTATAGTTAGCAAGAGAAGTGACCTTTGAGAAATGCCCTTACACGATGTAACCTGCACTCCAGAGAAACTAAGGAGCCCTTGATCCAATATTAAAATGAAGCGTTCCTCTCCAACACAGGGCACTTGAAGTTACCAAAAGGCACCTTGAACACGCTAACTTTTTGTGCTTTATGCAAAGCACTTAAAATTAGTGTCATAAAAAGTAACAGACATTCAGCATCTGATGGTAGGGGCTCAGTGCATCCAGAGGCCAGGAGGCAGGGGACACTGCTATGAAAGCTGGGTAGGCCCTGCCACCCGCAATCACTGCACTACTAGGCAATAGCTGGCAGCACCCCAGGGTTTGCTCCCCTGCTTGCCTAGGAGAGCTGGCCAGGCAGGGAAAACAACTGGTTGGGAGAGCTAGCCAGCATGCATTCCCCTGTGCTGGGCAGGGGTGGGGGAGCGCAGCAGAAGGGCAGTGGGAAGTGTGTCCTCTCTGCTGATGCCATTGAGCACTGGGGATGCTTTGCTGGGGGTGGGGATTCCTGGCTAGGGCCACTCAAGCACCAATCGCTAGGTTGTTTTCTACCACCCTGCCTAGAGACACTCGACTGAGAGCCTGCCAACATGCATTCCCCAGTATGGGGGACAATGCCCCTTCCCTGTCCCCAGGAAAAGGTCCCCAGGGCCCAATGGCAGCTGTTGGGGGTGGGATGCTCCTCTCCCTGCCACCCCCAGGGAAATGCATGCCAGTCAGCTCTCGGCCAGCTGACTGCAGGTGGGTGGGGAAGGAATAGATTCTCTGCCCTCTCCCCGTGGCAAACTGAGGGCATGGTATGCGGGTGGAATCACCCACACAACCCTCGCAGGGAACCTGTACAGAAGCTCCCTAAGGCGCACATCTCTAGAGCATCTTCAGCAGACAGCTGATTTAACTAGGGTTAATTTTTTGCCCAATTGCTGTACAGCCAGGATGCAACACACATGCATGGCTGCAGAGGGCTTTTAAAATGGCCACTTTCAGGGGCCTGATAGTGTGAAAAATGCAACTCTTATCTGCACCCATATTATCAGGGACAGCCTTATTATCCTCAATGGTATTTAATTTATTGCATTACAGAAGGCTATTTAAGCACCTAATCCAAAGCATGGGGTGACTCAATATAAAGACTCCCATTGACTTAACTGAGCTTTGACTCAGGCCCCAAACTGTTTAGCAATTAATACCCTAGTTTAGAATTGCAGTTGTCTTGTTTCTAATGCATCCAGGCATTACCCATACAACACTGAGTAGATCATTTGTTCTAAACCTCAGCTTTCTAGGTTGTATACAAGATTCCCCTACTTCAGCAACAATGCAATGATAAAAGGTGTTTGTGCACATGAGAAAGAGCAAAATGAGCAGAAAAATGGCAAGGGGAAAACACAGAATGACAAAAATAAGCAAGTTTGATTACTATCAGTCTTTAAGTGTGTGCATGTTGGGTGGGGGAGATAACCATTGAGAGTTAGAAGTATTTTTCATAACTGCACTAAAGTTGTACTGCAGTTTAGCAAAACATTTTGTATCTCTCTACTGGAACAAAGTAGTAATTTTTAAAGTCAAGGTCACAGATATTAGGGGACTGTTACAAATGTCATTTAACTCTACCCCTGCCCCACTTCAAATGGTGGGTGGGAGGGAGGGGGTACAACTTGCAACCTTAAGTTAAGCTTAAAAAAAATTAATTTAGATTGATAAGATATAAAAAGGACTATTCTATAATACTCTATTCTATTTTAAATGCCACAAAGTCTTGCTGCCTCGTAACATTAATTCCATTTCAAATTCAAACCAATTTAAAGAACATAAGTGCCCCACTGGGTTACACACTGGTCTGTCTAGCCCAGCATCCTCTCAGCAGCTAGTAGTAGAAGCTTTAAAGGGAGATTATATGTACATGGCATGTTTAGTTTAATTCATCCCGTCATACCCTTTCTAAGGTAAAACACAATTGATTTAAGGATGACAGACAATAGATCCCCAACTGTTAGACTCAATAGCTCCCAATGGAGCCACCCTCCATGAATTTGTTTAATGGCTTTTTGAACCTGGCTATACTATTTTCCTCTACAAACACCAATGGCAATGAGTTCCACAAGTTAACACCATTCTGTGTAAAAAAAAAGTCCTTGTTTTTTTTCATTTTGGTATACTTGTCCCTAGTTTCAGTGGGGACCCATTGAATTCTTAAGTAAAGAGGCTTTCCCTGCTGTTGTGTGGGATGGAGCTTTCATTTCTTTTTGTGTGATCCAATTATTCAAGCAAGTCAGGAAAGCATTACATTTAATTTAAAATTATTAAATATTTTAATACAACTTGAATATTCAGTTAAAAATGTGTTTGGTTGCAACACTTAATAAATTCCTTTGGTTTTAGTAACTCCATTTAATCCAAGTACCTGAGAGAGGACAGATGGGTAGAGTTATGACTACCATTAACCCATGGTTACACAGTAATGGTGCTGTAGCTTAACATGAGTTTGTCTCCCCATTTTCATTTGTCATCGTGGAACTTGCATTCATTCTGTTCAGTGAAGTGCTCAGGAAGATTAATGGCTATGCGCATCTAGTACTTTTCTCAACTTTCTTTTCTCTAAGACACTAAAGCCAAAATCCTAGACCAACTAAAGGCAAGACTCCCTGTGCCTTTTAATGTTGAAGCTTAAGGAAAAAATTACTTCTTTAGCCTGGCCATGGGAGTTTCATCTAGGCCAAGTACAGATATTCAGGGGCCTCAGAGGGACGTTAAATTGGATCAAAATGGCTGCTTGATTTCAGGTAAGTCAGGATGCAGGAGGGAGAAATGGGGGGGGGGGTCTAGTGGGGGTTGAGGGTCCAACAAGCTAGAAGGTATGGGGGTCTGCTGGGGGATGAGGGGCAGTGCAACACATGAGAGGTGGGTATTAGCACAACCCACGGGTGCAGTGGGCAGAGGCTGGCACAACCCACGAAGGTTGTGGGGGCAGGAATGACCTGCAGGTGGAGTGGGGTCCCCCTCTCAGCAAGCCTACATCCCCATACAGATTCACAAAAGTTTAGGGCTGGAAGGGACCTCGTGAGATCAATTGTGTCTAACCCCCCTGCTTTGGGCATACCTCCCACCCCTTCTCCCACTGGGAGTTGCTTGCTCAGCTCTGGTAGTGGCAATGCTGATAAGAGTGGCTGCACAGGAAACATCTTGTGGGATGGGGGTTGAAAGACCTGGCTGGTTGGGACCAGTCGGCAGGGGGGGAGGGGGCAGGGGAGTGTGAAAAGAGCAGTCCTGGAGCTGGGGCAAGTGACTGGGTTTTCCTGCACCAGGGCTGCACAGGGAAAGTGTGTAAGAGCTCCATGCACCAGTTTGACCTAAATTGAATAAAATTTGATACTACATGGATCCAAGTTTATGTTATGTTAAACCAAGCTCTGCTATTTTAGACTGGTTTGTGTGCATGGAACTGCTGTACAGTTGCAGGTTTAGACTGATTGTCAGTCACTAAGACTGGGTCTGTAAGTGTAAGTTTAGCACCAGAATGAGCCAAGTTTAAAATCGGGCAGCCATTTTGAACCCCATTTAACCTCCCCAAATACCTGTACTGCTTCTTTATGGCTAAGGGCACATGGATGCTGGTGAGGAATAGAAGTGATGAAGAGATTCCTTCTGAGCCTTTGTTCCATTCTGTTCAGCTTTCAGTCCTCCAGACTTTGTCGTCTTATCCAACTCTTAGCATAAAGTGAAGGAAGCCACAAAGACTTGTCACAACATCTTTGCAAACTGTTTTGTTAGGCTACTCATCCTGAGACTGTGTTGGCTCATTCTCATCTGCTTTGGCAAAATGCTCAGGCTGGGATGAAAGGACAGAAGGAGCTCACCTACTCAAATCCTGACACAGGCAGCTAGTTAGAAAAATAATTGTGCTTATGTTCCCCATATCTGTGTGTAAACTATTGTCCATGATATTTCATTACAGCTCCACTGGCAAGAGCAATGCCTGGAATGCTTGGACTCTTCACTAGGGCTATGCTGGGCCTACACAAAGAACATTTTGTTCCTGGACCTCACTGATTTGGGTTTTGAATCCAATCAGATCTTCCTGCCAACTGAATCTGGTCCTGATTCCTTGATTCACTGGGTAAATGGCAAAAACCCTTGTGCACTGCCAGAGCTGTGACTGATCTTTTATCGTGTCTCTGAATGTAAATGTGGCTATAATTAACTCCAAAGGTTTAAGGCATGCTGCCACCTGGAACTCAAATGATTGGTTTAAAGACAGCTTAGGATTTACAGTGGCTCTATTAAAATGAAATTGATACATCATAACAAGCTCAAGGACTCTCACTGTGCAACTAAAATAAAAGGGAACAGGGGAAGCTTTTAGCAACCATTTAGGCTCATCTTTTAGAACGCAAATCAAACAAGGAAGCCAAAAAAACAAAAAACTTCAAACAAGTAAACCATACAGAAAACCTCACTTGTGACAAACTAAGCAAATCTAAGTCATGTATCAGTTAATGGTATGCGACATTGGACCTTCTGTCATGTAATAAGTTTAAATACAATTGTGGCACAAGTCATACTCCTTTCCAGTAGCTTGCTCTGAAGTCTCAGTTGAATTAGGGCCACAGTGACAGGCACTGCACAGATGCAGTACCGGGTCTCTTGTGGTGGGGCACTGGACTGAGGCTAAAGTCATATTTCCTCTTCTTTTATTTACCCTTTAAGGGAGACACCATATTTTGGAAAAACATACACAGCAGAGGAACAATGCTACAGATGCACAGATTTAAAACACGGTCAGTTACATTTGTTGGGCAAGATACAGCTCAAACATGCACGCTATTCCCCACCCAACTTAGAGCAGCGATTCTTAACCCAGGTGCATGCCATGGCATCATGGAGTGCAGCCAGATCCTTTGAATGGTGCCACGAGGTGTGAGAATATAGGCAGCTATCTCACTGCCTGGCCCCTCTGTAAGAAGATAACCACTGTAATATGTAAATTAGTTTTTGCAATTGTGCGCTACCTAATTTCAGAAGAGATACGGAGAGGTGCCTTAAGTTCAAAAAGGTTGAGAACCACTGCCATAGGACCTAAAATGTTTTCTTCTTTATGCTGCCTTAATGGCACAGCTGCTTTAAATTTATTTTGTTGACACAGTCCACCTAACTGAGAGAAGTGGTATAACAAAGAATGAAGTGACTTAGGAGCTTGGTCATGACAAAATTACAAGTATTTAGGAACCTGAGGCCTATCGTGGTCCAAACAATCATCTAACTGATGATCCCTACCAATACAAAATGCACTGGTGGTCTTAGAGCAATTTCAAGTGAGCAGCTGTTTGCCCTAGATCTTGTGTTAATTGGCTAACAGTCTCAGACAGACCAAATAACTGGTCAAAAGCTGGAGATAAGCTCTTGGTCTTTAGGAAACCCACCTCAGAAGTGTGGAGACAAAAAAAAAAAAAAAAAAAAAAAAAAAAAGAGTTGAGCTTTTGAGGAAAGTTCTCTACCATTGTATTCATTTGAGAGGGTTGCCTCTGTTGTCTGTTTAGCATTTCCTACCAAAAATAATTTAATCCAAAAAAGCAAATAGGTGCTTTCTTTTGCTTTGCTGTTTCAGCTGGGGCATGCTCTGCCATAATTCCAAGAGCAGTACCAGTCCAAAATCCCTCTTTACACTGTGTCAAACACTTTTTTCCTATCCACAAAAACAGAAGAGCAGCTGCATCCTTGTAGATACCAGTAATTTACTGGCTGGTAGGCAGCTTTAGTACAAACAGGCTGGTGGGCTGCCCATAGAGCTATTGTTTTGAGCCCCATTTATGACAGATTCTCAAGACTTGTTTCAAAATGCTTTGCTGGCGATGCAAATAGAAGAGCAGGATGGTATGATTTTAACCCAGACTTTTCTAGCCATGGTGGAGTGGGCAAGATGAGAACTGTAGGCATGGAACCTAGCTGGGGACCAAACTATGACCAAGTCATCTGCAAGTATTGAACTTCACCTGAAGCTGACCAGACCATCAGGATGGAAAACAGCATCTGTACATTTTTGCAGCTTTAGCACATTTAGTTACTAATGTAATTGCTTTCAGTGATGAAGAGGAGTAAGAAAGCCCTAGTTTTGTTTTTGCTGCCCTTGGTATGTAGATTTGGACTCTGGGGCGCTTCAAAGCAGCTCTGCAATGGATGGAATCCAACTGAATAGAGCTCAGTACAGGATCACGAGCTTGGCTCAGCATAAATAAACTTGGATCTAACTAGACATTGAAAGGCAATAGATAAGGGTTGATAAAATATTTAAGTTATTCCCCATCTCTAATTCTTAGGGATTAACTGGTCTTAATGCTGTACAAGGACTTGATATTCGTCAAGTACACATTTAGTTAAAGCTCCACAACCTTCCAAAAGACTCCCATCTTTGCATATAGAGACAGTCCTAGAAGGATAAAAGGTTAGGGCCTCAAGCTGGAAAGATTAATACCAAGACCAAGACCTTAATAACATCCATCAAAGCACTTCAGGGGAAAGAAAGAAAGAATCTGAGAAGTCTTCACTCCATTTTGTTGCCCATTACCTATAAATCAGTCTGCTGGCCAACAGAGAAATCTTAGGCAGGGATTAAGAAAAGCCTATACATACCCTTCACCCTTCTCAGTGATTATGAGTGCATTCACACATGCTTTGCAGGTAACTGCACAGCAGTCTAATTTGCTGCAGTATAGAGCATTTATACACATACTTTTTTTTATCCTGTGACATGCCAGAGATCTGCTCTGCATGCGAGCAGAGGTGAACCACGCTGCACTGTGTGCAATTGTAAAAGCAGCAAAATATGCATCAGCACACAGAAAATGGAGTCAGTGAACTTTTGAACTAAAGCATCTCCAATGTGTTTTAGTTCGAAAGCATACCACCACCATTTTCTCAGTGCTGACATGCATTTCGCTGTTTATACAACTGCAAGCGTTGCAGCACTGGGTGCTTTGCAAAGTGCCTGGTGCTGTGTCACTTACTTGTGTAAAAACACTGAAAGCCTACATATGAGATGCTATTAGACCACAGCAACCTAATTTTCACCACTGTAATATAGTGCTACTATAGGACAGTAATATCTTACAGCAGCAAAAATAACTATGTCTAAGTGTACATGTAAACACTGACCTGGGAGTAAATTGTGCCTAGTCAGCCCGGCAGCAGGGATCTAGACCCCTGCCTGCTGCCTAGCCACATGGCTCTGCTGTTTGGGCACTCTTGTGTTCTAGCCAGCCTCTCGGTGCCCAACGCCACCACCTGGAGCTAACTCCTCAGGCCTCCTGCCAACCTGGGGATGCTCTGCCTTGGCTCAAATAGTTCCAGTCCCATGTGCTCATTTAAATGCTGTGTCTGGGAGGAGTTTTCCAGAGTTTACCACATTGAATTAATCGCTTGCGTAGATGAAGCCTATGTGTTCAATATTGAATTGATCAATCACTAACAAAACTTGAAAAGAGATGTAAGTGAGACTTAGCAAAGTTATTGCCCCATGCCACTATACCTTGCTAATGGAGTTTGGTGTCTGGGGAGCCTCATCCTTCAACATTGACGGGCTATTTCCTTCCATGTCTTTTCCTGCAACAGAATAACAAAATGAAGAAACTGAGAACTGCTGTGGGCGACCAGGGCTACTCAAAGCCATTAGTCCTTAAAAAGACCATTGCTAACAGAACAAATAATAATAGAGCAACTACTAGAACAAACTGTGTGGCTTTAAAATAACCTAGATCTATGTTCCAATTACCTTCTGCAAAGGTATTAAATTTATTGTAATAAATTCACATAATGCATGTTGCTTTTTAATTATTACTATTTAAAATTACATCTAAAGACAACTACACTGGAGAGTCATTATGGTTGCAAAGTCAAACACTTAAAAGGTTAGGAAATACCCTACTGAATGTTGCTTGTACAGCCTTAATTCAGTCCCCTGGTGTATATGCATTATGACGCTACCTTTAATTACATTACTACATTTTCCTTACCACAAGCCTCCTGCTTCATTTAGAGCACAGAATGAATGGTGCTCAAGTACTAAAAAGTTATTCAATATTTTGTTTTATCCTCCTTATTCAGTAACCACACTTTATTACATCTGACATTATCCTTTTCCCAATCAATATTACCACAACTCAGAAAACATTACAGAAGAAAGAGCTACATAAAGTTACATGCATTCTGGGGTGGTCACAAGACCATAAAGGCTAATGGGTAGTTGCTTCAAGAAATACTTGCTAATAATTGGCATGCGTGAGGGGCTTGATGTTTCTATCATGTGTAAATATACACATTTTACAAGTCACTAAAATATACTATGTATATAAGCATGTACCATATTTAGGATAATGCACTGGCATTATCTGCAAAAATTCTGCACCTTTTGCCAATTGAAATCATGCTTTATACTAAAGGAAGCTCATAAATGCTATTACATACACAGCACTTGATTAGACTAGTGTTTTAGGGCCAAGACTAATATCCTATTGCAGTACAATAAATAACCATCAAAACTGGTTAAAACATCAAAAAAACTACTCAACAATAAATAACAACAGCCAAGTAGTGTTAGAAGTTTGACTTTTCTGTGAATGCAAAAACAGAAAGGGAACCAAATGAAAGGCAGAAAGACAAATCTTGTTCTATTGAAGTTAAGGGGAGCAGTAGCACAGATATCAATGGAGCCAGAAGTTTACTTGGAGTATTCAGTACCACAAATGAGACTTTATACAAACCATTTCACATCAGTACCTCAGTTCCACCCAAGACTGGGAGACTACTTGCCTATATGAAAAGGTTGTTTTGGATGCATTCATGTATATACAGAAAAAAGCTCAAACTATGGAATAGAGCATTGCAAAAACTAGGAAACAGACAAAAAAGAAAGAGGATTCAACAACAGTATCAGTGAATCAAGCACAACTTTAGCATGACAACTTTAGCATGACATTTCTTAAGACATGTCTTTTAAAAAAAGACATGTCTTAAGAAATATGCAAAACAGCCATTTAAAAAAAAATGATGAGAGAAATGAGTAGTGGAGGCTCGTGGAGAATATGGTGTCATAATGTTTTGTTAGTCACTGATCAGCCCTTTGGAGCCTGATCACTTTAATTAACAGTATTTTTCAGCTTGGCCTTTTCACAGTTATACAAGATATACTGCCTTGACTCAGGACCATGTTACATTACATTGTACTCACTTTCCAGCATTGTGAGGTAAGCCTGACCATAGCTTCAGATCTATTAGTTTCTATACTTTTCCCCCCCACTACAAAGCAGGAGCAAAACAAATGTCTTCTGAGAGAGAAGGAAAGAAGAGCATCTCATCCAATTTGCAAATGGGGAAATGAAGAGGGAAATTAAGGAACATATTCAAGATCACAAAGGAAGTTGGTGCTAGAACCAGGAAATAAACCCCAATTATAGAAACCCAAGCCAGTTCCTCAAAACCCAAACCATCTTAACTCTCAACAGCCCAACCTGTATATAGGCTGCCTAAAAATATCCCTCAGAATAAACCTCAGGCTGGCAGCAGAGTTACTAAACCAATTATGCCATCATGACTAGAGAGAGACCCAGAAGGGACTATATGGAAAAAGTCCTAAATGCTCTTAGGTTCCTTGCTTTGCATACATGTGTTAGCACTTCTCCCCACCCCCTTCATCCCCAGAGATCTCCTACACCAGGTGGTAGCTAATATACTCACTCAGTTCTGCTGTTGTTGAATTGAGTTCATTAGCTCCCCCCATGCAAGTGGGTATATTTTTCTGTCTGTTTATACATATGCATTGGAAGGCAACATATGGTCTCCAAGTCCAATTAAAGTTAATGGGAGCCATAAGATACCTTTGTCATTCCCAGGGGGTGGGGGTGGAAGTGGAAGTTTATACCAGTGGCATTTATCAGTAACAAGATGAATTCACACCAGCCCCTCAATTATACCTTATTATTTAAATAAAAGTTTCACACCTTGTGGGTAAACATACAGAGAAGTTAAAAAAAAAAATTGTACTGCAGGAAGATTTTTGCCTCAGTTGAATGATAGGGTTAAAAGCTTAGCGCATGACCGTCATTCTGTTGTTTATCTTTTGAATTGTAGATCACCTTTCTCCCTTGGCACTATGCAAACTGGAATTTCCTTATAAATACTCCTGTTTTCTCCAATTAAAAAAAAAAAAAAAAATCACAACAGTTTACCAAGTCCTTTTGAGGGTCAGCATCTGTATGTTATACTGCAAGTCCTCTGTACTTCACATAGGAACTACTTAGGTTTCCTAAGTAATTACATGTTTAGCTTAGTACTCCAAACATCCAAACAGTCTTCTTGAAAAGAAGACAGAGAACCAGCATATCAAAGGAAAACTCATAAAGAGCCTTTCTGGACACTCCCTTAAAGACAAAACCCCACTCAGCCCTTGAACCTGCATCCTTTCAGGAAGAAGGAAAGAAAAATCAAGCTAAGAATAAAAGAAACCAAATACTTACTAGCTACAGGAGCAGCCATTCCTGCTTCCCCCACCACAAAACTGCCATCCCAAAAAGGCCGTAGTAGAGATTGAATTTATTTAAATCTACAGATTTAAAGGGCCAGCCACTCAGCAGAATGGGAAGGACTGCCATAAAAAAGTAAAGGCAAAGCTTTGAGCTATACGATAAGAAAGAATTCAGGAAGTAGGTCAGTTGCACTTCTAGAAAAAGGATTGAGGGGGTTTTTTTTTAAGTGCTAAAGAAGATATTTTACAGAAAGCTTCAGGTACTATAGCCTAGCATATTATGTATTTGAGCTACTGATATCCTTATCTTCTTCTGTTACGTTGTATGCTGTGGATATAATGCATACCTATATTTTTTTCTGAAATGCAACAGTTTCTTTTGTTTGAGTTTTAACTCTGAGCTTTAGCCTATGAGTTCCATTTGTTTCTCTCTTAATAATTTAACAAGAATAGCTGATAATTGGTAGGGCCCCTTTTCTTTGAGCACAAAGCTGAGTTACTGGATTATTGAAGAGTGCCTTGATTAGTTCAACACAGCATGAGAGTGATTGCTTTATAACTCTTCTTGATATGGCATCTGGATAATTACTGAAGGAAATGTAGATTATAAATCTAATAAGACAGAATGGACTAACACTTGTTCAGATTTAATTGATTTTTTTTATCATAGTAACATCTGTCAATTTTCAGGAAGTATGTGCTAGGCTAGAATTTCATTGCCTTATATAGATTGTGGTCCAAATTTAAGACACAGTTTAGAAACTAAAAGAT
This sequence comes from Caiman crocodilus, assembly GCA_030014935.1. Taxonomy (NCBI): domain Eukaryota; kingdom Metazoa; phylum Chordata; order Crocodylia; family Alligatoridae; genus Caiman; species Caiman crocodilus. The sequence continues at coordinate 108,152,456 of JAGPOW010000304.1, read as the reverse complement.
ATAAACAGGTACCTGTTAGGACTCATAGTACTGCTTATAAACATAGGTGCTTATTTTTCATTGAGGCCAATAAAAACTAAATGCATAATCTGCTAAAAACTGGCTCTAAATCAAATGCTGGGCATTCAGGAAGCCATACTGCTTCTAAATCTCAAAGTGTGATAACAGTACCTATGCTAATCTTCTTGTCTGTTTGTAGCTAGTAATCCTAACAGACCTATAGAAAAGAGAAAAAATAGATATAATTGGACCATTTTCAGTTTGCTTGGCTTGTCACAAGCATGATACCTAAAAGCGGAGGTGTTTGGGGGCTTTTTATGAACATTTGCTATACTGTTTTGTCTTCTCTGATTTTGAAGGAGACTTACTAAATGGTTTAGAGTAGGAGTTTTTCTTAGCCTGTAATTGAAAGGGTGGGCAGGTGTGAATCTTTCAGATGGAGCTTTCCCCGAGTGTTTGTCAGGTGTTTCATAAAATTACATAGGTGCTCATAAAATTAAACAAAACTGAGGGTTTCAACAGACTAAGTAAAAGCCCCTCCTCCGCCTTTTTTTCTTGTAATTACTAACTTTTACTGTTGCTTGTAATACTGCTGCTCTACAAGTTCTTTACCAAAGAGAGGACAGATTTTTTAATACATATCACAGAGTAAAAATTATACAAAATCACAATTCCCTCTGCTGCTCACCTTAAAAGAACTTTGGCTGCATTTACTTGAAAAGTACAAATTATTTTGTTCAGTCTTTTTCTGTTTGGTTTCCTTTCTGTGGGGAATTAATTGAGTTATGCTTAATACCTTATTTTAACTGATACTATACAAAGTCCATACAGTTGTACTAGAAATGGAATCTGTTGTCAGGAGGCAATTGTTAATACAGAAGGCTGGAAATGCCAGGAAAGTACATTTTTAGATACAACTCTTTCCTTTTCCACTTGCAAGAATATGCTCCTAGGCATGAGCTATGGAGTCTGAAACATGAATCTCCAAATTTGGGTGACCTTCATGTGTCAGGACTAATCAAATAAACTGTTTAAAGAGACAGCAAAATGAAGTCTAACCAACACAAAAAGCTTAGTTAGATATAGTTTCAGCTACTCCCCCTACCAACTTATTACACTGTATTCCAAAGAAAATCTTTTCTTTTGTTCCTTCTTTCCTTTCCTTTCAAGAGGCAAGGACACCAACAGGGGAAAAAAATGAAATTGGACTCTGGAAAAAAAAATTATGAGAAAGTCCACAAACCAGTTACAGTAATTTTGGTTGTTATATATAAGAATAGCAGAGCAAAAGGCATGTTCGTCTTTGTTTCCCCCTCTAGGTACAGACCAATTTTCTCATTTCAGAGATCCTTTACAATATGTTTTAGTTGAGGTCTTCAGCCTGTCACTCTTGAATTTATACATGCTAAAGCCACACAGGGTTAGTCTTCTATGTCACAGCCCTGCATGCCTATGAAGTCTGCTGCCACAGCTGGGCTAGACATGGTGGCAGGATGTAGGAAATCAGGGCAGATCCAAGTTATATCTCCCTTTGATTCTTGGCTCACTTGAAGTGTAAAACCAACCATCTAACAAAAGCAGCATCATTATTATTCAGGCAGCTGTGAGGTAACTTTGTGGTTCCTCATCACACTCTACCTGATTCCTTCTAAACTTATTATTTCAACAGGTGTTAACAACCCTCTCTTTTTTAATGATCCCACAAATCAAGCTATCCTTAATTCTGCTGTCTGTTAGCTGCTAATGGTAATATAGCTTCTATTTCACAGCCCTGCAGGCTGTTTTTAACTCTAGTTAGAAAATTAACTTTGGTATGGAAATGTTAACTCAGGTGAACTTTACCTCGGATGTGGAAATAACTTTCTGTGAAGCACTGGATGTTCTGTCAAGATGGTCAGGATAAAAATAAAGGATAACCAATAAAGCTTGGTTTTATTTTATTAATCTGAAAAAGATGTACACTTAATTCTAATGACAGCAGGACTAAAGAAGCAACATCTTGTGATTACTTTTGCCTAGCTCCTTGTGTTTTTATACATATTATATGCAAATTAATACACATTCCAATACTTTTTTTTTGCTTCCAGTTTCTTTTTGTATGGTGTGTTATATAAGATGAGGCACCACACCATCTGCACCCCTCTCTCAAAATCCTAGATCCACCCATGATGGGAAATAATTACAGCCCTTCATTGGGCTGCCAATTCAACATCTGGACACAACATTGAGAACATGGAAATGATCAATGGAAAAAGTATTCAGAGCTCTATAGATTCATAGACATTAGGGCTGGAAGGGACCTCAGAAGATCTTCAAGTCCAGCTCCCTGCCCCGTGGACAGGAAGTCAGCAGGTGTCATAGGATCCCAGCAAGATAAACATCCAAATTTCTTTTGAAGGCGGTCAAAGTGGGTGCTTGAACCACCTCCAGCAGCAGTCTATTCCAGACCTTGGGGGCTCGGACAATAAAGAAGTTCTTCCTTATATCCAGCCTGAAACGGTCATGGAGGAGTTCATGACCATTTGATCTTATCATCCCTTGGGGTGCTCTGGAGAACAGACGTTCCCCCAGATCCTGGTGAGCACTCCTGATAAACTTATAGGTCTCCCCTGTGCCTGCACTTTTCCAGGCTGAAGAGTCCCATAGCTCTCAGCCTCTCATCGTAAGGTCTGTTTTCCTGATCATGCACCTGGCTCTCCTCTGGACTCACTCAAGCTTCTCCACATCCTTTTTGAATTGTGAAGCCCAAAACTGGATGCAGTACTCCAACTGCGGCCTCACCAGGGCCAAGTACAACAGGAGAATGACATCCTGGGATTTGCCTGAGAAGCATCTATGGATACAAACCCATGTTTTGCTCATTTTACTAGCTGCAGCATCACATTGAAGGCTCATGTTCATCTCGTGGTCAATCATGACCCCTAAATCCCTTTTGCCCGTAGTGCTAGCCAGCGTAGCACTGCCAAGCCTATAAGGATGCTGCAGGTTTTTCCTCCCAAGGTGGATAACCTTGCATTTAAACCCACCAGGTTCTCATCTGCCCATTTCCTGAGCCTGTCAAGGTCAGCCTGTATCGCCCTTCTGTCCTCAGGTGTGGGTGCTTTACCCCAAAGTTTGGTGTCCTCGGCAAACTTGGCCAGTCCGCTTCTGACACCAATGTCCACATCATTAATGAAGATGTTGAATAATAAGCCCAAGGACAGAGCCTTGAAGGACCCCACTGGTCACAGCACACCACAATGATTGACTTCCATCAACCACCACCCTTTGCGTCCGACCGCAGAGCCAATTTCCCAGCCAGCAGACTGTGCTGAAGCTGAGGCTGCAGTTGGCCAGTTTTGCTAAAAGGTGATCATGGAATATCTGACTGAAGGCTTTTTTGAAGTCAAGATATATGACATTAATCTCTTCCCCCTTGTCCAGGTGATAGGTCACCTGGTCGTAAAAGGAAATAAGATTGGTCAAGCAAGACCTACTTGCAACAAACCCATGCTGGCTATCCCTCAGGATTTTGCCATCAGCCAGTCTGCTGAGAATAGTCTCTTTGATAATCTTTTCTAGGATCTTGCCTGGGATAGAGGTCAATCTGATGGGCCTGTAGTTTGCCGGATCCACCTTCTTTCCTTTCTTCAAGATAGGCACCACATTGGCCTTCTTCCAATCTTTTGGCACTACACCAGAGTACCAGGTGTTCTCAAAGATCCAGCCCCGCTACTGGCATATGATGCTTGCCAGCTCCTTGAGTATCCTAGGGTGTAGACTGTCAGGGCCGACTGACTTGAAGGTATCCAGCCTCTCAAGGCATATCTTCACAAGGTCACCATTGATTGAGGGTAAGGAATCTCCCTCACCTGGGCCTTCTCATCCCACAACAGGCAAGGGCATCCCACGGGACTGGTGAAAGATCAATGCAAAATACTCATTTAGCAAGTTGACTTTTTCCTGGGTGTCGGTTGTCAATTGTCCTGTCTGGTTAAGGCAATGTTGCCCTTGCTTTTCCTCCGGCTCCCCACATATCTAAAAAAGGACTTTTTATTGTCCTTGATACTTATAGCTAGTTGGAAGTCAGTCACACCCTTGGCTTTTCTGATTTGCTCTCTGCAGGTTCAGATCAGCACAGAATATTCCTCCTTGCAGGTGGATCCCATCCTCCATCCTTTGTAAGCCTTTCTTTTCAGATGCAGGAGATCTGCTAGTTTCCTGCAGAGCCATGGGGGCTGCTGTGCCCTTTTGCTGCATTTCCTCTGAGATGGAACAGACTTTGCTTGTGCGTCCAGGATTGCTCCCTTGAGAAGTGACCACTCTTCCTGAACTCTCCTTCTCTTTGGGTTGTAGTCCCTTAGGGCCTCACTGACAAGCTTCCCGAGCAAAGTCAGCTTTCCTGAAGTCAAGGACTTCTGTATTGCTGACTGACATGCCAGCTTTACAGTGGATGGTAAAGGTGACCAGCTCATGGTCACTATCATCCAGCTTCCCTTCGATCGTTAGATCACTGATATGGTCATCCCCCACTGCCAGTACCAGATTGAGCAGTGCTTTGCCTCTCTCCAAGTTGATGGTAGAGGGGAGTGGAATACCTACACCACTCCACAGTAGCCACACCCCATAGACAAAAGGGAGGAAGTGGAAAAGTGATCCTCATAGAGGAGAGAGAATGAAATACAAGGGGAACCACAGCAGCAAAAGAAAAAGAGTAAACAGAGGACATAAATGGGAAGAAAGCAATGAGTGAGATATGGGAGGCCAACAAAGATGAGGGATGAGGAGAGGCTGCTTTTCCAAAGCATATCAATTAAAGAAAGACCAGATTAAATCTTAGGGAGAGAGAATGAACAGGAAAGAAAAATAAATGAGATAAAAAATCCAAGGGAGAAAATAAAATCAAGAGACCATCCCACCCCTAGGCTTGCACACACTACTTCAAGCAATGACATAGTGTTATTTGTATCTTAGTTTCAAAAACTCAAGCACACCTTCCTTCTGCATTGGGTGGAAGGGGAAGGAAACCATGGCTGTTTTCCTCACTTGTGCCAATGTTGCAAGTTATTTGGGATGATCAGAAAAGAAAGAACACCACCTCAAATGCAGTGCAATGCACTTTGTACACACATGCATTCAGAGGGTGTAGTTACAAAAAAAAGCTTGCCTGCACATAATAAGGAGAAACAAAGTACTGTGATATGGAAGCCGGACTAAGAGCAAAGCCATTTTGGTAAAGGGGGTGAAGATATGGAAACCCCTCAACTTTTACTGCCTCACATGGAAGCTAACAGCACTCAACACTTCTCAAATAGACAGGTAAGTAGGTCATTTTTCAGGGTGTTGTTATTTATTTGGATGTACACCATCACAAGCAGCTGTTCACTTCCATCGCAGCAGACAAAGCTGGGAGAAGGTTGAAATGTCTGTTCTTCAAAACAACTTCTCCAGTGTCCAAAAAGTTAACTAATAGACCCAGCTCTTGGTCCAGATCAGCCATGAGAATGTAATTTGCTGCAGACTTTTTTACTCCATTGAAGCCCTGTTTATATAGTATGAGTTCCATTGGACAAGATGTATCATAATGCCTAACAACTGGCTCCCAAAAAAGGTCCTATACATCCAATTCACTGATGGTCGTAATTCTGGAGGTAGGTAGGGGTAGGGATTTAAAGACACCTTGAAGGCCAATCTAAATAAATGCAATAATAACATCAGTACCTGGGAGACTCAAGCATGGGATCATCCCCAAGGATGGTGTGACATAGGACAAAACCTCAATCATTTTGAGGAAATTCACTCTGCTATGGAGGCAGATAGATGAAAGGGATTAAGGGAAAGAGCTGTGATCTTGCATCACCAGAATCTACTCCTTCTTCGCACAACTATCTGCTGCATCTCCAACTGAACATGCAGCTCTCACATGGCCTCCTCAGTCAGCTGCAGACTCACTGATAGCTTCCCTATTTTACTGGAAGAACACCATCCTTGCATTGAAGGACTGCCACTGCCATTGCTGCTGACATCTAAGTGGAGCATTTTTAGTTGTGGCCACATTTTGTAAGTGACCTTAAGTTCTGGGTGTCACAAGTTTTATGTCTTCAGCTTGTGCTAGCCCTGAACTAATTTTCAGAAGGTGGTGAGCATTTACTGCTTCTAGTGAATTCAGCACTCCTGAATTAGGCCCAAGTTGACTTCACCTGGACATCCAAAAATAGGCACTTGAAAGTTAGAAGCCTTCTGAAAACGTTGAGTTTAGATTATAAACTCTTTGGTTCCAGATTTGATTTTGTTCTATATTAGGAAAACACCAAGCACTACTGGATCCTGTAGAAGTACTAATACTGTTTTGTTTTTTTGCCAGTGGCATTACCCTCTTTCCCAGAAATATCAGAATTGCAACAATTCACAGAGGCACCTGTGGGTTTAATTATTAAACCTATCAGTGACAATCACAATTTGAGTTTGCAAAATTGTGATTGCACCTTCAGCATAGGTTGAAGCACATGTTTACAGACTAGTACCTGATCCAGATTGCAATCAGCAAAACTGCTCTTAATTGAGTGTTTACTGCATACAGGAAACACCACAACAATACAGGCAATTCTGTTTCCTTCAGAATAGATGGTCGCTAGCAATTTTAATTTAACCCTGAAGGAAGTATTGTAAATTCTTGAAGCCAGTATATATTTGTAAATTTGTATATTTGTAAATTCTTGAAGCCAGTGGTATATTTATCGCAATTGGTCAATATTACTGGGAAAAAAATGCTAAAGATATTAGCATTGGAGAAAGAGAATTTGTTACATATGTAAGAGGGCCAAAAATGTACATGACAAACATTGTTTTCAAAAGTGGCTAAAAATGATGGTTGTCCATTTGACACTTTAAAAAGGCCCAGTTTTTAGGACAATTCATTAAAGGTTCTCTGAAATGGGTACCCCAAATCACCCTCTTTTCTAAAGTTTTAGGCCATTTAGCTCAACATTTAGCTAGATCTGGGCTCGTCTCTGAGGTGTGAATGCCTTCCACTTCCTTGAATGAATTAATGTTGAGGGCTTGTAGCATCTTTCCAAAGTCTCTTAGGACTTTGTAGGATGGGTTGTCTACTTGCTGCAAGAGTTTTATCACCTCCTGCTTTTGCTTCCACACCAATTTATAACTTTGCTGCTTGCAGATATGCTAATTCAGCTGCACTGACTCACCCAAAGGGCTGGTTTAACAGTGCTGTACTGTTCGTGTGTGTGTTGCACTGAGATTCAAGCAAAGTGGTGCAAGGGCACATGCTGATTCAATGCAGCACAAACTGACCTGGGCTGAGCGGGTAGATCTCATTGTCAGCTCCAAAGAACAGATTTCGTGTCAGCTTGCGAGGGTCGATTTTCTGAGGAGTGGATGAAGCAGGACAGAGAGAGAACCTGCGGCGGAGAAAATTCTCTTCCTTCATGGCATGAGTCGTGGGGGTTTTCTGAAAGGCAGGGAAAGTAATTACAGTTAATACAAAGACAGAGGGAATCCAAGTTTCACGCCTAGTTGAATTTGCTGCTGCAAAGCTCCCTAATCCGAAGTGCCAAGTTTAAAAAAAAATGTTAAGCCCCCCAAAATATTGCTATATTAGTACAAAGCCACAATTACTGCTCTGCTGACTCCCAACAATTCACAAAGTGAGGGGCCATGTGGGGAGCCTTTCATGAATCCAGCCAAGGTAACATCCATGAGGCTCTGAAGATAATATCAAGAAGTATGGTTACTAGAGCACAGTAGCTGAATTACCTTTCTGGTGTTCTTTTATATCATAGTAACCCCACTGATGCCAGTGGAGTTTACCATTTTTTGGCTGCTGTCACTGAAGTAAAAATCTAGTCCATGGTAAATATGGGAAGACAAGCTGCCAATCCAGTGACAAGAACAATATCAGCTTTGCTGGGAACGAGTGAAGAAAAGCCAGTACCACCCCGTCCCAGTTTCTTACTACAGGACATGTGAGCCACTTCACATTTTCTTTAGATCAGCCTTGTGGTTTGATCAATACGATAAGGTTTGCTTCACCATAGAACCACTATACAGAACCACATTTATCTTTTGGAAAGCCTCCCTGCTTTTTAATATGAGAGCCTGGCAGTGCTGTGTGCTATTTACCACTGGTCAGCTAATGCATTAGATTATCCTGATTGGAATTAAAGGTTTCTTTTATACCCATCTGACAAGCAGCCCTTTCTCATCCACTACAATTGGATATTATGACTATCTTCCTGAATTTTAGGCTCTATTGTCTCCCTGACGTGCGATTGGAAGCAGAGCTCTCATTAGCAGCAAGGGGAGTTCACTTTGCCTGCAGGGTTTGCAGGACGGACTACAAGGTATGCTTCCTCCAAGAGGATGAATTGCTGCCCTGAGAAATAGATCTCAGGAACAGCCCAGTGGAGCTTCAGGGCACTGTTTCCCAGAAACAGCCTGTACGCTTGCCCCTTTCTTTAGGTTATGAAGAAAAAAATGGGCCAGATTCTTGGCTCAGCCTGTAAGAGACATAAGCCTAGACACTGGTTTCAGTTACGCTGGCTGCACTGGGGACTGTTGTCCTTAATGTCAGGTGGAGTATGTATCAGCCTGTATCTGACACCACACATATCTTACTCTACCACAGGGGTCTATTTTCCTCATCTGGATGCAGCTTTCCTGATTGAGGTAGTACCAAGCAAACAGAGTAAGGGCTAAGAATCTGTGCCCAAACGAGAAAACATCCTCTTGCGTTTACCTGGGCTATGTCTCTGACACCTGTACACTGGTTCATGAAGGAGATGACACAAGTAACAATGCTTTTTGACTGATTAAGCATTACACTGTTAAAAGGTAAGAGACATGGTTCCTTCCTTCCCTCATGGACCAATTTTAGGCTACAGGAGCCTAATATAAAATGAACCACTGCATGCATTTTTATGGAAGGAAAACCAGTAGGTTGTGGAGGACCAAAAACAGTCCTGGCTTTTAATCCTAGCATTCCCTCTGGTTTACATAGAGAAATCGCTTTTGTTTCCTTTGGTTTTTCTATCCACACTACAGGGGGAAATCTCTCTTACCTACTTGACTAACAGAAGATTGAGTAAGATCAGTACAGTGCTTCAGACATTGGAACATCTCTAAAAAGGACCAAGTATTATCAAATATGTCTCTGCAAAATGGGTGTGAAATGCTAATGAGTCACTGAAACAACTGCAGCATATTGTAATAACTTTGACTGTATCAAAGGAGGTAGTGGAAAGGCAGGCCTAGCATTTGCTTTGGGAAGACAAAATGGCTCCATTTTAGATGGGGTCAAGCAGCAAAGTCTAGATCCAAACTTCTCCAAAAGGGTTCCAAGCTACTGTTTCAGTTCAGGCCCAAACTGGACCAGTCCCGGTCTATTCTTTGCACAAGTTTATACCTTGTTCCAGGAACAAAAACAAATCAAATACAAGTCCACTTTAAGAAGGGGACAAGAAAAATCTGTCTATTTACTTATCTCATAGAAAATACTTTAAAATAATCCTGGCTAAAATAACTGTTTTGAGACTGCTAACCCTCTGAGCTATTTTCTGTCTTTTTTCCCAGAAAGACTATCTGAACTTTCCACCTTTGGAACTGCTTGTAAGCTGCTCTAATCAAAAGCAGACCCATGGGATTTTCTTCCCAAATAGCATTGGCCCAGACAGGCCAATTTTATCATACAGAGCTACAGGAAACCATTCAGTAATACAGCATCCACCCAATGAAAAGAGGGCTATGAAATGTTACAAATGTTTACAATGTAACAAATGTAACAATGTAACAATGTTACAAAAAATGTTGTTTTTTTTCCATCTGGCTCTCATCTCATCTATTGACTTGAATAGGAGCTGGATCAGGCTGTGTATTTGGTTTGGCCAAAGAGAATACATTTACTTTCAAAGTCTTTGTCTATTGACTCTATACACTATGTAGTGGGTGACTAAGGATTTCTTCATGTGTTATTTTACACCAGTTAGTCATACAAAGACTGACATAGTTATAATGATGATGCTCTGCCTTTCTTCGTATCTGCACTGGAGGGCAGTTGCTCAGCAGCAAGGACTGTTGGTGTCCTATTTGACTATGGACAACCACTGGGTAATAGTGTATGAAAAGTAAGGCTGTGTGAAGCTTCAGGTGTTGATTTAATTTGGAGGAGATACGGCTCCATTTGGCAGCCGAACCTAGCCATGCTAAAGATATCTCCTCATGATTGATGTCTAGCAATCCACCGCATCTTTAGTAAGCTGTTCCTCAGGTTAATTACTCTTGTTGTTAAAAAGGTACTCTTGCTTCTAGTCACTAGGTCTTGTTATATCTTTGCCTGATGAATTAAAGAGCTCTTTACTTAAATCGGCAGCTCAGAGCATCTTTAGCGCTCCATCAAATTCTCTTGACCATAAACATGAGGTAAGATAATTCAGAGACTATTGGCAGAACTGATAAAGAGAACTGTTTTCAGCTTGCCTATTATAGGTTGTCCTCTTTTTACATGTCAATATAACATTTAACGAGAGTTGTATGCCTGTTCTCCACCTCTTGGGTCTTGGGCAAGAGTAAATAAATAATTAAGTAAAGAAGGAGAAACTCCTTTTCAACCTTTGCCTGGTATTATTACCTTAGCCTTTTGAAAAGGATCAAGCAAAACACCCAGAAAATAAAAACCTGAGCCAACTGATTATACAATACCAGCAATTAAGTTGCAAACATGGCAATGCTGGCCTGGTGCTGGCATTAGTTCACAGATTGGTTCATGACTAGGTACAAGGCAATGAAGAGGGAAACCAGGAAGAATCCTGTGTAGGACTCAGAGATGCTGAATACCCACAGTTCTTACTGAACTAAAGAAAGCAATCATTGCTGAGCAGCTCTGAACAGCAGACCTATTCAGAACACCATGACTGCTGCTCATGCACAGGCAGGCTGTTCTTCATGATGGTCATTCTGCACTTATGGCTTTCTGTTGCTTAGGAGGAAAGATGGTGGCAGGAGGCATCCGCTCTAAGCATCAGGCTAAGCTTTTGGTTTGGAATTTCTGTGGCTGTCTTTAAACTGTCTAGGCTGCTGATATGCAATTACCCAGTCAATGCGAGACACTGCACAGACATTATGCTGCCTGTACTTTGTGCTAACTAGTGGGTAGATAGGTTTCCTTCCTGTCATTTTCATTTTTAAAATAGATTGGAAATATACACATCTCTATAAATAGTTAATTAAAGATCTGGCATAGGCTTTTCCAACTGCATTAGTGAAAGGATGTCTTTGATTTACTTCAGTCTTGTTTCAAACAACTTTCTCACTTTCTGGTCATTAAGTATTTCTCAGAAATTAGACTAAACTGCATTTTGTATTCACCAAAGTCATTCATTCTTTAGAATCTGCATCAATAAAGGAAAATGAAGTAAAAAGAAGCTGACATTTCCTGATTCAATTAACCCGAGGAGATACACTTTTCATATTTGAAAAAGAACGGCAGATTGTTAGCTTATGCATTTACTGCTTTTATAAATCCCGTAGAGTGTGTATGCGGAATATTCCCAAGTCAGAAAATAACAGGATAGATTCTTAGCTGGTTTAAATTACCATAGGTGTTACAACTTCACTGAAGCTATGATGATTTTCATCAGCTAAGGATATGGCAGTATGTCAATTTTTAATGTCTCTGATTCTGCTTCAGGATACTGGTCTTAAAACATCTAAATACAGGATAGAAAACTGAGGGAACATGAACCTATTTGCAGTTTAGAAAAAAGGACAGTGTAATATAGTGAATAGTGCCTCCTTAGGCAAATCTTCCTCAATAAAGGTATCTTTTTGACAGAACATGCTGTTTTGCAGATGTATACAACATGTACAGACAAAATCCATATGATAAAATACACAGTTTTATTGTAGAAAAAGAAATGAAGCAGCATATTATAGTTTCATTGTAGTCTTTTGTGATCCTTTTGTTTGTAAAATCCTGAACAAATTAGATTTTATCATAAGTCTCAACAGAAGAAGTAGCTGGTTTGGTAGCAATCAGCCTATGCCAGCAGGATGCAGAAACTTGCATAAAATAAAACAGGTGATGCATACTGCAGAGATGAAGAACATGTTTGATGTTTCAAGCTTGGGATCCAAAGTGTGATATATCCATGAGAAATTTGTCAATTTTCTGTCACATTTCGACATGTTAGATTACACAAGCAAATCTGATTTTCTATAACTAGGATGTTCAAAGTGTTTCCAAATGAGCAAAACTGCTAACCCACCAAAGAAAATTGAGCCTTTGAGAATGATTTTTGATCAGTTAAGTCTACTTTCCTGTTCCCAGTACATTTGTATTGTATTGTTCAGAACCAGCTGTCAGTGTTAACACTTCAAATCCAGGTCCAGATCCTTAGCTGATCTAAATCACTATGGAGCTATTCCATGACATTTGACATCAACTAAATACCAGGTGCACCGTATTTACCCCAACATTACTTTCACTCATGTAACAAACTTCCAGCCATATGAATTTTAGTGGTAATTACAGGTATCAGAAAGTGAAACCACAGAATAATTCACTGTAAAAACCTTGAAAATTGCATGGTAATTACATGTGACCTACTGCTTATATATAGTACAGGCTCCTGGCTTAATGTTACAAGTAAGGACATGAACAGGTACTCATTTGTCATAAATGCTTAGTGGTCCCTGGGCACTAGTTGAATTACCAGATAATTGGTGACAGTCAATTCAAAACTATTTGTATCTCATATAGCTTGATCTCAAAGAATCACCGCTGCATTCAATAAACTTGACAACACAAAGGTACCAGGCTAGGGTTAGGGCAGTGATTCAAAACCAAGGGGCCGCAGCACCTAGGGTGTTACAAGTTCCTTTTGAGGGTGTTGCTCAATATTAGCACTGTAAGGTATGCATACACTGACATATGATTCACAAGATAAACCTTGACCTATTGTGGTCTTTCCTGGTTCTTTGCAGCAGAAGAATTGCTCTATTATTTTTTCATAGTCAAAAAGCAAGTGAAAGCTAAGAGTGGCATGTTACGAGTGTTGCCTTGAGTCTAGTAAGAGATGCTTTGAGTCTAAAAAGGTTGAGAATCACTGGCTTACAATAACAGAAAAGATCTCCCCTCCCTTTCCTTTGACCATTCCATTGCATCACCAGCGTTATTTCTGGAAGGAAATGCCTTACTTTTCAGCCGTCTCCTCCCTTTGCTCCTTGCATCTGCCTTCCTTTACTCTCTGATCTCCTTCATTAGCTTACACTTTTAAAGCCAGCTTTGCAGGTGTGGAACAGGATAAGGAAGAGGAAGATGACAGTGCTAACAGCCTTACAATTCCTAGTCCAATGATATTCACAACCACAGAACTTTCTAGACACAGATCTTGTGCAGAAAAGGGACCTACCCATCAACCTGAAGAACTGCTATCCAGGGGCATCTCTGGATGCAATCAAACTGGGGAATGAATCATATACACAGTTACTTTGGATAAGTTCCTGGCAAGCCCAGGGCATCTGCCTAAAGGTAGCTTCCTGAATGGGATGATAGAATTCTGGAGCCAGCCAGCAACCACAATGAATCTTACTGTAGATGTGCAAGTGACATCCCATTTTGAGGTGTTAATTATTACACAGTCTCACTTCAAGCATGTGTGAGTTTTGGTGAAGAAAAGGGAGGAAGACCACTTGAGTATAATTCACTTTATATAGATCTCGGGTATATACAGTCATTAAATATATGATCATCCTGTGTGTTGCCTAGAAAATGTTTGGAATTTTCTCTGTAAACATTGTGCTGGAAGTTTCTTTCATATCCTTTCAGAGTAAAAATTATGGCTGCTCTGGAAGGGTCAGTAAAATAAATGCTTAATGGCTTTTACATCCACTTTCTCTGACCTCTTAACACATAAATTGATTGTTGTGTAGAGGCTATTAATTTAACAAACCATATTCAATTTGTCACTCATACCAAGGGACACATTTCTGACTTAGCAAGCTTCCTGGCCGTCCTCTTGCTAACTGCAGAAATCAAATTTCACTTACCTCTAAAGCTATACATTTAAAGCTACTATATCTGCATTAATAACTTCCCTTGATAAAAGCATTCAGCTTCAGACCTCTGTACTGTAGAATACCATTGATCCCACAGCATACTCCAGAATGATGAGACAGTTCACTGCTGCTTCTCCCCTGGTGTTTACACGGCTTATCCTATTTTTTATGACCCATGCCTAAGCTGCAGCAAATCAGGCTTTACTCAAATTGCTTCCAAGTCCTGATTCTGAAAAGAAACCTTGTTCAAGACACCACTTTAGTATGTACTTCATGTTAAGTCCTAGTACACACACAAAATAAGCACATGTGTATGTGCTTCCTTAAACAGGACCTTTGTTCTTTTGCCCTATATTACAATACATGGATCTGAAGACAATAAAAATTTTAGACAATTGCAACCATTCCAGTAGCTGAATACTATCTATTCTACAGTAGCCTCCTTTAATGCACATTAAAGGATCACTTAAAAAGACATGTTATTTAGCTAATGTGTATTAAAATAAGCTACTGCGCATTAAGCATCACTTTAAAACCATTCTTTTTAGTTAATGTACATTAAGGCAGGCTAATTTGCATTTTCCTAGTACCTCAGGGTGCCTATACATGAGCAGGGAGGCTGCTCTGATGCACTGTAATGAGTTGGAGCAAACTGAGTTAATCAAGTTTGCCGGAGCACGGTAGTTACTATGCTCCAGCTAGCCTCCGCATCTCGTGTTTCTGCATCTCTGCACTTCAAAATGGAGGTGGGGTGCTTCATCTAAAGCTCATTGACTGAGCTTTAGCTAAAGCCCTGCTTCTGCCACACTGATACATGAGACATTCTGGGTACTTTAATTAGAAAAGCTCTCTAATTAAAGCACCCTCTCCCTCACCCCCAGAGCATGTATATAGATGCCCTCACAATGGAGGTACTAGTTTTAAAGTATATTAACTAAGCATGTTAATGTATATGTAGATGGCTCCAGTAGAGTGGCTGCTTTTCTGCATTAGTTTACCAATGACTAAACTTGATCTTTATTTTAAATACATGGCAACTGAAAAATCAAAATGCAAATCGATAAAGCAGCCTACAGAAAATGATATTGTGAAGGGAGACAGTTCACCCTCTCCTGCAGGGATGACAGTGGCAGTGGAACTGCAGGGAAGGTGAAAGCCCCATTTTGTGAGCTTCTGCTTACTCCTGATTGGAGCTCACCACGGGGCCAGCAAGATATCTGGCAGTCTAGCATGACCAGAAGAAGGAGAGGCAGAGATGCAGAGACGCAGCACAGAGCTGTGCCTTGGCAAACCCATGGGGAACAACGTTGAAAGTGGACAAGTGAGAAGGCTGCAAGTCTGGGAGCCTGGAGGAGCATCTGGCATCCTACATCATCACCTGGAGAGAACAGAGGGACAAAGTCCTGGGAGACACTCTCTGGACCAGACAGATGGTGGAAAAGTGGGTCAGTGAAGGGACCTGACCATCACCAAGCAGGGTGTTTTTTGCTTGACTTAATGGATATCTGTTCAGTGAATATTTGGGGAGGGGGTAAGAAAGTTAATGGGGTAAATTGATTTGTTCCATGTGGTGCCAGTGAAGCTTTCTGGTTTAATTTATCCTTTCAAGGAACTACCCAGGAGTTAATTTGGCAGCTTGGACTCATCTGAGGAATGGCCCAAGACATGAAGGGATATATTGGTTTATTTCCCTTTCTGGATTTAATTGTTTTCATTTGAAAAGTGGCCGGCAAAGCTGTCTGATTCAATAGATTCAGGCAAGAAACCATCCCATGATGAGTTGGTGGCACTGATCCATTTTTTCTTCAGAACAGGCCTGAAAATTAATTTGGATTGCCTTTACGTATTCTGAGCAACCAATGTGAGCATTAGTTCACCATACTGAGTTGCTCCAAGGAACATAGAAGAATTAATCAGACCCAGTGGGTATCAGTTAGAAGCTGTTAGGTAGGCAGAATAACTGGACTATTTGATTTATCTGATGAAGTGCTGGAAGGCTGGAAGGCTGGCTTGATTGACTTACCTGTTAAAAGGCCCTAGAAGCCACTGAACTGTCCCAGAACAAGTTGACTTGGTTTGAGTAAGACCAATGGAAGTAGAAGGTCAGTTCTGGAAAATAGATGCCCTCCTGATCCCTGTTGGGTGGAAATGATACAGGGTGACTGCCATTCCATCTGTTCTGCTAAGAACAGGCTGAGGGGAGAGTAGGTGTAAGGGGACAAAGGAGTCCCACAAGAAGATTTAGCCCAGTGGACCCAGAGGACAGTTGCTGAACCCGCAATCCATCTCCCGACTAGAGTCTATTAACATCAAAGCATGGCAGGAGCAGGGGGTGTGGGTGGGGATGAGGGGCACCAGCAAGGCTGGTGGAGTGCGGAGGAATGAGAGGCCAGGGGAGCCATGGAGGGTACTTTAAGACTTTACCATCCCTCCCTTCTCTGAAGCATGGACATTCAAAACTGTGGTTGGCAAAACCATGGTTGGTGAGGTTTATTTAGGCACACCCAAGCTGGCTTTAAAACTACCTGGTTCAGGCAACAAATAACAGTGTACTTGAAGTAGCAGGGATGTCAGCATAAACTGCAAACCTCACGTGAGAAGCCAGGCAAATAATCAAGCACTTGGCCCACTCTGAACTCTGTGGTGCTGTAGCTGGAGTGCTATCAATGACCAAGATAGCTAGTTTGAAGCTAATGTGGATAAGTCTGCATAAGAAACAGTTGCACCTTTGACTTCAGCACAGGCATGCCCTGAAATGGTGATTACTGCAATAACATGTCTTTTACAGGAACTGGCTTGCTATTTCCCTTGGAATTAATGGTATTACTCTTAGTCACTAGACATTTGAAGGGCCATCAAAATAATGACTCTGAGTCTGATTTTGCAGCTAATGAAGTCAGGGGCAACACCTCCTTTGGCCTCAGTGGCTGACACTTGAGTCCCATATGCTTTTTCTGTCAGTAAAAATACCTTGAGAATGACAAGGTTTGTTTTAAAGTTAAAGGATTTTATGTTGAGTAAATAAGGGCTTTGTCGTTGACTTCACTGGACACAAGATCAGGTTCAAGCACAGAGCAGTAGGTACTTTATTCAAAAGCATTTTCAGCTAGAAAAGCAGGTTAGAAGTGTTTGGACTCTTTTTGTCTAATGTTAATAATTCCTTTCATCAGGGAAACTATGTTTTCTCTGAAGTGTGCACTGGAAAGGTGACAGCTAATATTTATTCAGCAAGCCTTTACCCTTCTTATCTCAGATGGAGTTTTGAATGAATAGCAAATCTCCAATCCTGATTAACAACATTAATGAGCTGCACAGCTGATAAACTACAACAACCTTAGTGCATCAACCCTTCCAAAATTATCTCTGATTCATTGTACCCCTTCTCTGGAGGATTCCTCTTCAGCAGTCCCCACTGTACTACATTCTTTATACCCACTAACAGTTATTAATATCATGCAGTGTTTTTAACAACTCCATTTAAAGCATCCTTTTAAAATGGCACCTTTTTATTGAACAAGATCTTATTTGTATTACAGGGAAGCCCACCCCTAACTGACACTAGGGATCCACTATGCCAGGTATTTTGTAATTGCATACTGAGAAACAGTCCCAAATATCATTATCTGTATATGACTCTGCCTGTGTACATCACAGCTTCTTATTTAGGGCTAGGCTGATACTGAGAGAACCTTACTGCTCAACCTTACCCACTGATTTCTTACCCAATGGGTAAGAACCTTACCCATTGATTTCAAAGGCATAAGTCCAGTTTAAGAATTCACATAACAAAGAACAGAACTCATGGCATAAGGTATTATTTGGTAGGAGCAAGGATGTCACAATCAGGATCAGAGTATTTAAAATAAATGTTAGGGGTTTTTTATTATTATTTCTAGTCTGACAGCCAGTATAGCCACAAAGGTGAGCTAGTGTTTATTCCTCTGTGTACAATATCAGCATAGCTGTTTATGTTTAAAACATGTCCAATTTTAAACTTATTGAATATAGCTGTACAGTACAGATATCAAAATACACAATAGAATTTGCCATGCAAAGACTTTATTACCGATGGAGGTGATGATGCATGGGAAGGAAAGAGCCCCACTTACCTTTGCAGGATTGGCAATTTGCAATAATACCATTTAACTTGAAAAATCAACTCATTTTGTACTTAAGACACAAAGCTGGAGATAGGGGTGTGTGAAACGGGCCGTATTTGATTCGGATTTTAATTCAGCCCAAATTGGGGACAGTGATTAAATTCATTGATTTGGATCGTTGTCTCCAATTTGATTTGGCCAAATCTGAAGATTTGACGCTGATTTGGACATAGACACCGCTTTAAAGATTTTTTTCTACATGCCTCAAGGTACCAGGTGTGGCTCTTGAATGCTGTGATGGTGGGGCACATGGAGCAGCCCACAGGAGTGTGACCCCCCACCCCCCTTGCTCAGTGGTGAACCTGGAAGTGGACCAGAAGTACTTCCAGTCCACTTCCGGGTCCACCAGGGAGCATGCAGGGGGGTCCCCCTATACCCTCTGGTTCAGCAATTGCCTGTGGGGGGACCCCAGGTGGCCACCCCAGACCCAGGAGGCACCAGTTACTGAACTGGGGGTACGGGGGGGGCCCCCCCATGTGCTCCCCGGCAGACCCAGAAGTGGACCAGAAGTGCTTCTGGTCCACTTCTGGGATTGCTTCTGAGCGTGCTGGGCAGCTCCCCATGCTCCTGTGGGATGCTCCAGTCACACCAGCATCACAGCATTCAGGAGCCACCTCATACCTTGAGGTATGTAGAAAAAACATTTAAAGCTGTGTCTATGTCTGAATCTCCAAATCTTTCCAAATCTCTCCAAATTGATTCAGAGGGTTCCAATTCAATTCAGAGAGATTAAAGGGTCTCCTGATTTGATTCAGATTTGGAGATTTGGCCACCGAATCAGGCCGAATTTCCACTCAATTGATTCAGGGATCAAAGCTTCGCACAGCACTAATTGGAGATAGAATAAACCTGAGTCCCTGCAATCCCATTTTGCTCTGGTCATTATTCAGGTGAGCATCACAATTAACTCTTGAGCGCAGGATTCTAGCTCTTTTTAGCAGCCATTTTGTTTTTGGATCTCTACAGATTTACAAAATCCACTGTGCGTCTGGAAATGATTATAAAAGCCTTAGAAAAGTTCAAATCCTATTATCCTTAGCAGGCCAAAGGCTTCTCTCACTCACAGTGAGCACATCTACATGCTTGTTAATGAGCTGTAGTTACTGTGCATTAAGTTTGGTACCTGTATTACCAGGTACTAAATCAATGTACAGTAACTGATAGGCCTGTGCAAAGTGGCTAGTGTTTGCTTTGGATTCAGATTCAGCCAATTCAGGGAACAGTGATTCTTTTCAATGATTTGAATTACTGTCCCAAATTGATTCAGTTGAATCTGATTCGGAGATTTGGCTGCTGCCAAATCGGCTGAATCTCCAAATCAGACAGGACCCACACCCTGCCCACTCTCCCAGCCCTGTCAATGGCTGCCTCACCCAGGCCCAACCTCCCGGCTCTTTAAAAAAAAAAAAGCCCAGCACTCACTGGATGCTGCTAGGTTGGGGGGGCAATCCCCACTGTCTCCCACAGCCCCACGCTGTGGTGGGGGGGTTCTGCTGTGAGTCCCCTAACCCTCACCTGCTCTCCCAGCCTCACCATGGCTGCCCCACCTGGCCCCAGCTCCTGACTCTTTAAAAAAAAAAAAAAGCCCTGCACTCACTGGATCCTGCCTGGGAGGGGGTGATCCCCACTGTCCCCCACTGCCCCATGCTGTGTGGGGGGGCTCTACCATATGCCCTCAGAAGCTCCAATGGCCACTGCAGCAGCCAGGGAAGTCATGGTGGGGCTGGAAGAGCAGGTAGGGGATGGGGGCTCGTGACAGAGTGCCCCATGTAGCGTGGAGCAGTAGAGGGTAGTGGAGATAGCTCTCATGCCTGGCAGCAGCTGGTGAGTGGGGGAATTCTTTTTTTTTTTTTTTTAAAGAGCTGGGAGCTGGGCCTGGGTGGAGCAGCCATGGGGCAGGGGACTGAGAGAATAGGCAGGAGATGGATCCTGGTGGGAGTCCCCACATGGTCCCTTCCCCCCTCTTCCAGACCCTCCTCCCCCACCCCCTAC
Source organism: Caiman crocodilus (assembly GCA_030014935.1). Classification (NCBI taxonomy): domain Eukaryota; kingdom Metazoa; phylum Chordata; order Crocodylia; family Alligatoridae; genus Caiman; species Caiman crocodilus. Next base: position 108,132,255 of record JAGPOW010000304.1, on the reverse strand, counting down.
TTGCCAGCACGCAGTTCAGGTCCAGCTCCCTGCAGCAGCAAGTGGGACTGCCTGAATCTCTCCAAAGCCCTCTGAATCTTTTCCGAATCAATTCAGAGAGCTTTGAACTGATTCAGTCCTTTTTATTGGTTTCTTGATTCAGTTTGGACTTGGAGATTCAGCCACTGAATCAGGCTGAATCTTCTCCAAATCGAATCAATACTCGAAGCTTTGCACAGCCCTAGAAACTGGCACTACTGCACAGGAATGCTATTGCATAGCTTTTAAGTTACACTAATGAGGAGTAGATTGATACTACTGCATATTAGCATATTAGCACAGCTTTGCTTGTGATGCTAAATGTGCAGTAGATTAATTCTACTGCACATTAGTGCATCTCATGTAGACGTGCCCAGTGAAACAAATGTAAAGTAACTTTACTGACATCAATAGCATCATTTCAAATCTGCACCACTCTTACAGAATTTTGCTCTGTCATTTTAACCAGATACTCTCCAGTTTGACTGTATTGTGGTGGGCAAGACTGTGGAGTGTTGATCAGTGCCATTCTTTCTTGACTTTGGCTTGAAGTTTATTTCTGTAGTCATAATTCTGGGCCCAAATCTCTGCAGTAGTGGGTCTGAGTGAATAGGGGTTTGCAACTTTAGGTCTTCTCTTGGGAGTCCTCACATGCAGAGAAGTTTTAATTCTTGTGAAGGCAAAACTCAAGCCTATAAAGTGTTCAGTGCCCTTATTGACTTCAATAAGAGCTGAGTAGCTGAACACCCTGCGGGATGAGTCCCATGTTGTGTATAGATGTCATGTTCTGGCTTGGAGGTATAAAATACATAACATATATGGAATAACATATTAATGAAGTTGCTTCAGTTGAAGTTCATTGAGCTCTAAACCCCTCAGCAGAACTTGCTGGTTTGGGCTTCAATACAATGATGTGTTTTCAAGAAGCCCACAGAGTCAAGGTAATTTCTGTTTTGAATTTTTCTTTAAAACAAGATAACATCATCACCACCACAAACTCATTTTGTTATCTAAATCACATATTGAGATCATATTCCCTCTTACTGGAAGGATCGTACTTTGTGCTTTAATGATATTAAAAAAAAAAAAATCACCAGACTGCTGCAAGCAGCTCTGATTGCCTTGTGAGATATCCAGCTTTTGCTTTTATGTAATTACATCTAGGAGATCTGATGTCTCAGGGCTAGGCTCCCAGTACACAATTACTGGGAAATACCAAGCTAATTTGATGACCTATTTACATACCTGAAAGTCTCTATCTAGCATTATCCCCTTTGTTTTTTTGGAAAGTATTTTTCTACTATAGCAGCCAGATTTCCACCCTTAGTTTCTGTTCTTTGCAATGGAGTTTGCAAGTACTAAGCAACTTGCAAGTTCAAGCTAATTCCATGTAAAGGGATGTTTGTAATGCTAAAAATATACACAGGAGGAATGATTTCAACCAACTTAAAAAAATAAGAGAGAGACCATGAGTCCTGTGGGGTCTCTCAAAAAAATGTCTAAATCAATTCAGAATTCTCCATGGGGTCTTTGGCTTGGTCAGAAAATACAGCAAGTTATTCCTTACAGATGGATTTTCCATTAGGTTTTCTTTTCAGAAATTCCCTGCCTTACTAACTTCAAAGTGCCTGAGATAGCCACAGATTTTTAAATACAAAATTCCCAGGAAAATTATACCAGGAGGTGGTTTATCTAAGTATCTTCTAGTGTGTATATTTCACCAGCACCCTTCATATAATAAAAAATGGGCTATTTCTCAGATTTTAAGGCCAGAAGGACCATGATCATCATGATGAAAGTCAATATGGCCTTAAAATCTATGAAATAGCTAATTTTTATGATATGAAGGGTAGTGGCAAAATATACAAACTACAGGATATTTAGCTAAACCACCTCCTAAAATCATTTTCCTGGGATTTTTATACACATGCATCATCTCATCAGAGATCAGAGTCCTACTGTCCTAGGCACTATACAAAGACAGAGCAAAACCTCAGTACTGTTTGACTTCCTGCATAACACAGACTATAGAACTTCAATCAGTAGTTCCTACACTGAGCTCCAAACATTTGTGGTTGAACTGCAGGATCTCTCTTTTAAGAGCAACCTGGATTTAAAGACATCAAGTAATGGAGAAATGGAGAATTCAGCCCATTGACAGTTTTAATGGTGAAGAGTTTTCCTATCTCTGACATTCTTGATCAAGGCAATGATGGGAAGATAACATAAAAAAATGATCTGGAAGAAACAGGAGAAGATGCAACAAGGTGGAAGGAAATTGTGCAAAATAGAAGAAAATGGAAGGCTATAGCTAAGGCAGTTATAAGTCCTCAAGACCTGTGAGACCAGAGAAGAAGAGAGTTTCTTGTATTCCCCTTCCTATTGAAGCAGCTTCTATACATCTCAAAAGTAACAGGAAAGAATGAGTAAGCAACGTCAGACACATTTTAAGGAAGTGTTTCTATTTTTTTAAAAGACCCTTAAAAGTCCCTGGTCTAGCTGCTTAGATTTTTGGACACTCTTTTACATCTGTCTTAAAGAAGTTTATGTTTAGCATGCCAACTCTACTTACTTTGAAGTGGTGACTATCCATCAGATTCTAATGGTGATTAACATATTGCATTTTTTTGTGTAAACCTCACTGTACATCTCACAGAGGGAAGCATCAAGCTTTTCCATCATTAGTGGTTAAAGGATAATGTTGCTGTTATTTCAGTCCTGGGATTTTAATTAAATAAATCTGTGGGAAGAAGGGAAGCTTCTCTACAACATGAAAAGTGCATGTAAGGTGACATTCACGGAGGAATAAGACTCTGTACATGGCATTCTGCAGGGGTGGAGATGGAATGTACATCTACAACATAAGGCTGCAGTGCTGACCTACTGCAATGAACTGGTCACTCCTTCTGTTCCAGGGTTTTGAAGTGGAGAGTGGTTAAACACCCTCTTCCCCACTCAAATTTACTGCTAGCTGCACCTGTGGACTACAAATCCCAGAGGCACCTGGAAGCAGAAAGATGAAGTAATGAAGAATCCTGCAGAGTTCTGTTGCTGTAATTCAGGACTGCAAAACCCAGAAACCTTGGGGGCAGCAGGAAGAGGAAGCTAACACACAGCCAAAGAGCTGTCCCCCAGCACATTTCAGCTTCTGGTCTGAGCCCCTGATGGCATGTGGCTACATTTCCTAAATCAAAGGTCTGTTCAATTCTGTTTCAATTTAATCTCTACATCTTAGACTACCTTGCAAAGACTGAATTGACATTTACCTTTGATTCAGGAAATACAGCCGTATGCCTGCAGTGGCTCAGGCCAGAAGCCAGGGACCGGGGTGAGATGGTGCTAGAGCATAGCTCTCTGGCTGTGACTTCATTTCCAGTTCTTGTTGCCCCTGGGGTCTCTGGGATTTGCCATCCAGAATTAAAGCAGCAGGATTCTGCAGGTTGCTCATCATCATTTTCTCTTTCTGCTTCCAAGTGCCTCTGGGATTTACAGTCCACAGCTGCAGCCAGCAGGAAGTTTGAGTGTGAGAAGGAGTGTTTAACCCTCCTCGCTGGGGTTTGCCTGGTGGGGGAGGGCAGTCCCATCCCTCTGTAGACTGGGCTGCATCCCCAGCCAGGCTTGCCTGCCCTCACCCCCTTGTCAGCCAGCCCTCACTGCCCCAGCTAGGGAGCAGAGGGGCAGGGCCAGTCCTGCTCTCTGAAGCAGACCACACAGTCTAGCCCAGGACTGCAAGGCTGTGATTTAACTTGAACCAGGAAATGGTTTGGGACAGAAGCTTCATAAACAGGTTTGACCCAAATCAGTTGAGTCTGATACTATATTCAACCAGGTACATATTAAACCAGCTCCAGCCATTTTTGAAACTGGTTTACATGTACTGAGATTCTGTTACAGGTTTAAACCAATTTATGTGTAACTTCTCTCCCTAACCCAGGTGAAAGCAAAATCTGGTTCTCACATCCCATAGGCAAAAAACCCATAATACAACTGTTTAAAAAAAACCAAACAAACAAAGCTGAAAGCAGGGCTAAATTTAGTGAAATAATCTTTGTCATTACTTTATATATTAGGATTCAGCTGTATTTTTATGCTGTTCAATGGGATTTTTATTTAGTTCAATGGGAAGATCTAAGCAAAAACCCTATGGGGTCCAAAAGTGAAACCCTCCAAACTGTCCGTGAAGTACAAAAGGGGCTTGTTACAGAACTATGTGGAAAGCTGAGGAATTTTTAGTATGGGTGTGAATTCAGGGTTGGCACAGAACTATCACAGCATATTCTGTGCCACCTACACTGCTTCTCCAAACACAGGCCACATGCCAATGGAAGAAGGAGGTGTAGCTGGAATGTGCTATATTCCTGCAATCCTCATCTGTCACCAGGCCAGCACAGTCCAGTCATAATTTGTGCTATTGACCAGTCTGGTCAACAACAGCTCCCAGGGCTTGGAAAAGTACAAAGTGTAAAGTGGCTTTAAAAATCATCTTTGCCACCCACACCTCCTCAGCTGTGCTACGCAAGGCAGGGCTATAGCACAACAAAGGAACTGGTCCTAACTGTTCAGCTGTCCCTTCCTTTAAAGGAAGTAAAACACAATGCAGACAATCACAGTGTTCCTTTATCCCAACACAAGAGCAGTCAGACAATGCTTTTCAAGACAGATCATAGCAATTTATCAGACAGAGATATGCACTAGCAGGAAACTCTTTTATTATCTCCACAGTGACAAGGAAGCAGGAGGAGGAACTGGGAAAAGGTGACAGACAGTTTGTACTGAAATGAGAATACAACCAATGATTTACAGGAGCAGGGACCATCTAATCTTTTCTATGCTACAGGAAAAGGCAAAAGTTCCTTGTCTATAGGGGGAAGCTGTGGATATTAGAATCCCACTTTCAGCTGGAACAACACCTGATAAATGAAAATACTTCAACCACGATGATGGGGAGTGAGATCTTCAGTGAATGTAAATCAGCAAAACTCCAGTAGAAACAAAGCTCTATTAGAGTTACACCTATTTTTTATCACCTGGGTATCTGACCCCAGGAATCATCTGGCCATAAAAGGCACAACAGTAAGACGATTTATAATGTTACAGTGAGGTGCCAGGAAAGAAAGCTGGTCCCTGTTATGGAGATAACTTAGTCTGTCCTACAAAAAGAACCTAGAGCCTTACGGCTGTTTAACCTAGTTCAGAGAGTTTACATTTGTGTAGGTAAAGAGAAAAGACCTGAAGAGCTTGGGAAAGGAGAAAGAAAATAAATAAATAAACCTGCTGTGAATCCCTCCACACTATAGTCATATTTAGCGAGGCAAATGGATAGTGAAAATCTTTAGTGAGGAAGATGGAGGGTCCAGCCATCCATGTGGGCAGACAGGATCAAGCCCTGACAATCCATGACTGTACACAATCTGTCTACATTGCATACATGTGGTGTAAACAGAGATCACTACCACTGTAGTTGAAAGAAGAACTCTTATTAGTCAACAGTAATAATTACTATTTATCATTTATAGTATAGTATCATTTACAGTAGTCAGGCAGCACAGAGACCAAATATGTTAGGGCAGAGGTTGCCAACTGGGGGTACATGTACCTCTGGGGGTACTTGGACTGGTCTTATGGGGTATGTGTGGTCAGGCATGGACGGAGTGCCATCGCCTCCCAAGAGCAGGGCCTGGACAGGATGAAAGCAGCAGTGCCCCTGTGCAGGGTAGGGAAGTTCATATGCAGCAGTGGCTGCTTCCATTCACCAGGCTGGTGAGCTTCCCTGCCCTGCAGAAGGGTGCTGCTGCCCTCACCCCACCCTGGTGAGCTTCCTCGCCCCGTCCTGGCTCTGCTCCTGGGAGGTGACAGTGCTCCATCCCTGCCCGCCTGTGCATCGTCTCCGTCTCCCCACTCAATGTCTGGCTGTATGCCACACGCTCAGTGTCTGGCTGCCAGGAGTACTTAGACTAAAAAAGGTTATAAAACTCTGTGCTAGGCAATATACAAACATATTGGCTAAGTACAGGCATTAAAAAAGCCTGAAGTTGGATCAATTCAGTCTTTGCAGACTAGTCTAAACTGCAGAGATTAAACAGAAACAACTGGACACACATTTACTTCTGATTCAGGGAATGCAGCCACATGTCTGCAGTGGCCCAGATCAGAAGCTGGGAGGTGCTAGAGCATGCCCGTAACCAGCATGGGCTGTGTATTTGCTTCACTTTCCTGCTGCCCCTGAGGTCTTGGATTTGCAACCCCCAATTACAGCAGTAGGACTTCACAGGGTTGCTCATCAATTCCTCTTCTTGTTTCCAGGTGCCTCTGGGATTTGTAGTCCACAGTCACAATCAGCACTAAGTTTTAGCAGGGAAGGGTAGGGCAGGGCAGTTCTGTACTGCAGGAAGGTGAGTTTAACCCTCCTTCTTGACCCTAGACCCCAGCTGGGGTTTGCTGGAGAAAGAGAAACCCTGCCTCCCCCCGCTTCCCCTACCCTTCTCTGTTGGAACAGACAGCCCAGCCCAGGGATGCAGAGCATGCTGGGGTGCTGGGGGACTGTGATTTAACTTAAACCAGGAAGGGGTCTGGGACGGAAGTTTCATAAACTGGTTTGACTCAAATCAGTTAAGTTGATACTACATTCAACCAGGTTTATCTTAAACCGGTTTCAGCCATTTTGAAACTGGTTTATATGCACTGAGCTTCTGTTCTGTTACAAATTTAAACCAGTTTCTGATCACTTAAACCAATTTATGTGTAACATCTGTCCCTAGCCATTTAACTTAAATACGTTGTTAAGGTTACAATACAAACAGATCTGAACCCTTACAGTTGAGGGCAGCAGCACACAAAGACATGCATGCATACACATACATGCACACACGTAAGCCAGGTGCCAATGTATTGTAAGCCTACTATGCTGACAGACTGGCTGTAGCAAGACAGCATTACAAATGTGATATTTTTAACTTTGTCATGATTTTATCTGCTCATTCTCTCAGCAAGACTAGTATTTCATTGCATTCTACTCGTACTCTCCAGGAAAAAAAATGCTATTGCAGTGTGTGTTATAACAATACTAATTTACACTGATAGTACCTTTCCTCTGGGCCTTGCCATCTGCTTTTACAGACAGTGGCATGATTGAAGTAAATATTATATTATTATGTTTATGGTTCATATCAGGTTAAATTGAGGCAATGGCAGAGTAAAAGGAGGACTTTCAAAAACACCCATCTTTGACCTGCTCTGTTGCAAATGAGTTGAATGGTTCTACTGACTGCCATGAGGACAGTGTGGTCAACTCTAAGTACTTCCGAAAATCCCACTTGATGTAAACAACTCCACACATGAGGGGAAGGTAAGGGAATGGTTGGAGCTTCTGACTCTCCTTTGCGGGAGACCCACATTGCTTGAAGCTTTGAAGGGGGACAACAGCTACTGCTAAGCTGCTTGCCTCATCTTGTGCAGGTGGGTGGGATGCAGGGAGGAACAAGGAAAAACAGGCAAATCCTTAGCTGCACATGGCAGTGGGTGTTCTGCAGCCAGACTGCAGGGAAAATTAATCCACATTGACTAAAGGACTGGCAGAGATCACCTTTCCCGTACAGTAAAGAGGAAACGGGGTAAAATGACTCAGATTATGTAGGAAGCCCGTACATGAACTGGATTATGGAGTACAACACACCTACAAACAACTTGCCCAAGGTCTGTCACTCCAGTTGTAGGTGAATCTGGTTCTCAAAGTCAGTGCCCTGCCCTGACTACCACACTCACATACACTATTCCTACTTGATATGATCACAAGGCAACTACCATGGTTTGGATAGACAGATGGAGCACTGCAAGCCCCTCCTGGAAATGAGCATGAATAAAAGATTTTTAAAATATTTGGAAGGTAGGGGGCTTCACACGTAGATGGAAAGAAGCATTTCTAACTAGAGAGTCTGCCTGACAAAGCACACTGTTTACAGCATGGAAAGTGAAAACATGTTACTCAACCAGGATTGTGATATAGAAACTGTACTTGGTCTTGGAGTTTCAGATAAATGTGGTAAGGCAGGTTTTGAAGTGCTGCCTTGAAAAGATAGTACTGCTAAATAAACATGGGAATTAAGTGAAAGAGGGCATACTGGGTTACAAGTTAAACCCATTAGGCTGTATAAACATTCTTTTCCTCATCAGCCACTCAATGTAATGATGCCAACAAGCAGGTCAATTGATCCCAAAACTATAAGCAGTGCAATTAAATACCAAGATAGCATCTATAGTCATTTGAATGCACTAACTTTTCTGCTCCACTAAGCTTCCCAACCCCCAGATTTAGTGAATTTAATGATTGCAAAAGGAGATGCTATTATTTATGTGGAACAAGCTCCCTCCAGAGATGGTGCAATCACCTGCTCTGGAAATCTTCAAGAGGAGACTGGACAGGCACTTTGCTAGGGTCACCTGACCCCCAGTTATCTTTCCTGCTTGGTGCAGGGGGCTGGACCTGATGATCTTCTGAGGTCCGTTCCAGCCTCACAATCTACAAATCTTTGAATAGTCTCTCTGTGCATCAGTTGGTTAATCCCCTACTCGATGTGGATTGTGCAAGGGCTGGACCTGATGATCTTCTGAGGTTCCTTCCAGCTTTACAATCTAAGAATCTGTTTGTAGTGTGGCATTTTAGTAATTCTTTTAGTAGCTGGAAGCCCATTTAAGCCCTGCCAGTTCAATGTATTGTGTAATTATATAAAATATGGACAGACTTGAGACAGCTCACACTTTAGGAGCTATATTGACAACACTGCCAGTATCTGATTCATCACTTTGGAATACTTTCGGTATGAAATATTACATAAACCAAATGCATTGCTCCTTCAGCCACCCACATAAAAGTATATGCAACTTTCCCATCTGCCTATAGCTTTGCACTCTGCTCAGGTATTCTGAATTAGCAGCAGTAGTGGGACGATGCCATGAGCAAACAGGACAACCTGTGAATTCAGCATTCTAGATGTATGATCTGAACTAAAATATTTTTTCACCTTACTTATTTCCAGTTGGCCACTCTCATCTCTGTACATTTCTGGATGTATAGAGAAAGCCTGAATTAGTATCATCCTGCATCGAGGGTAGTCATGCAGAGTGTAAAATGCTGTTAAGAACAGTGTTTCACTGACTTTGCACTAGTGTCCATGACTAAACAAGGGGCCAGATTCTCAGTGATGCTAAGGCACATTTACATCTCTCTAGCAATCCAAAGGTGCTATGAAGCAAATATCACTGTAGTGTACAGCCACTATGAGATCCCTGGATATTGCTGGAGCATTGTAAATGAAAACAAAAGTCAAGGTACAGGTGGCAGCAAATTGGGCCCAGTACCCCTATTATATAGTTTGTTTGAAACAACGGTATGAAAAAATAAACATGTAGGAACTGTATAGACAAGGTAATAATTCTGCAATTCTCAACTGTATAAGTTCTCAATAAACCTGCAATTCTCAACTGTATAACTGCTAACATGTACTGACTAGAAAAATCACTCTGTTTTCTTAAAAAACTTCTTGAATCACAAGGACAGTGTTATGTCCCATGATATATTCAACACAAGGTTGTCTACTGGGGCAACTTGCAGACTAAGGGTATAAACATATGTTGCCAAGCAGATCAGCTGTGCTGGGTTGTGTCCCATCACAGCTAATCCATTTCACTGGACAAAAGCCACGTCACCCATAGTCCCACACTGGGCAGAGGGCCAATCTTGTGAGACAACAGGCAACAAGTTCCCAGTGCACAGTGATGTGCCTTGGGACATGTATCTAAGTAGGGAAGCCCAGCTTTCTTCGCTTCCAGAGGTTCATCCCAGGGAATCTCTAAGGCACGTTTCTGTAAGGGGAGAAATCAGGGGTTCCCCACGTACAAAAATGCCCCAGGAAATTTCCAAGTCATGTCTATGTAAGCAAGGAAACCCGGGGTTGCCTACATACAGGGATGTGCATTAGAGATTGCCTGGGGCCTTTCTCTGTACGAGAGCAAATCTGGGAAGATACTCCTGGGTTTTGAGGGGTCCAATCCTGCATGGGAATTCCCGGGACACATAGGGCTCCTATACATGTGCAAGGAGCCTGCTGTGATGTGCTGTAATTCCAGTGCATTGGAGCAGACTCAATTAATCGATTAATCGAGTCAGCTAGAGCGTGGAAATTAACGTGTTCCAGCAGCCTCCCTCCACCCCCATCTTCTGGAGCATGTGTATAAAGGCCCATAGGGTTAGGCCCCTCAAATTGCTGGAGCACTTTAGCGTGATCATGCGTGGACTTGCTTACATTGAAATAAAAATACCTTTTATTGAAACAGCTTGCTTCTCCTTCCTTTGTAAGAGTAAAATCTACTGGTATAAACTGCATTTGCACTGAAGGGAGTCCCAACACTTTAATTATAATGGCATAGTGTTCGAACTTTTGAGTAGGCAAGATCTGATCTCATTCTAGAACTGACTCGGGTTGCCTTGATGTCTCTGTCTAAACCTCCCACTGACATGAGTGGATCCACATGTGCACAGGGCAAAAGAACAGTGGAAGCCAGGTCTTGTTTACATTACAGACTTTTGCTGGCCTGGATATGTTGGTCAGGAGTGTGAAAAGACTCCACCCTGTAGCTGATGAAGCAGTGCCAGCAAAGCCCCTGGTGGGGATGCAGCCAAAGAAGGCTTCTAGCAACAGAGCTTCTGGCTCCTGGGGGAGCAGGTTTAACATTGGGAGCAGAAAATATCCTTCCACCACCAGAGCTGTACCGGTATCATCAGCATCCGCTGCTGTAGCTAAAGCAAAAACAACCCCATAAGTCAGACTGAGATTTCTGCTTGAGTGACATTCCCAGAATAAGGCTTAAGCTATTCAAAAATAATGAAAAAAAATACTTCATGGAAGAAGGGATATTTCTGTGCAGACTTCCAATAAAACCTCCTGTTATAGCTAAAGGATACAGTGGGCATGATTACATGTATGCTTGATGGGCTGTAGCCTATTTTACTATGCATTAGAGCGTCACATCAAAAACTTCTCTAATACGTTAATGCACAGTAAAAAATAGGCTACTGTGCATTATGCATTACTAAAAAAGCATGTGGTTTTGCTACTGTGCATTAAAGCAGCCTAATGTGCATTTATTTAGTACCTCACATTAGAGCTACTATATTTAATATGCAATAGTAAAATCACATTAATGAATATGTCTATGTGCCCAGTATAACTCTATCATATGTCAGCAGGTGGGAATTTACCCAAGCTGTTCTGAAGCAGAGAGCAGTGAAAAGACCAACCCTATTATAATGTACCAGCTACTTGACAATGTCAATTAATGAAGCACAAGGCACTGCTGCCACTGCTGATTCTCAGTGAATTCTAACTGCAGCAGAGCAGGGCACCTCAGTTTTCAAGCAGATAGACAGAAATGCAGATTGGGTATTTGTAAATCCATCATTTGCGTTCTCTGCCAGTCACCAAAAGAAATGTTCAGTGAGCCCAGTGAATTAGCATGATACTGCATTCAGAATTAAAGGCAAAGAATTGAAGCAAGAAAGGTGATTGGAATTACAGAACAGAAAAGCCTAGATCACCGGGATCGAGAAATGATCAAAGCACCATTTGCCAAGCAGCATGGAAGACACCTCCAGAGGCAAGTATTCCAAGCTTCATGGCATTAAGAGAGGTGCACACTTTTCTGGAGAACTAGTATATTGATTATTTTTTCGTCCACAAAACCAGGAAACTGTCAAACAGATTAATGTGATTAGCACTACTCTTGGCAGTACACACACTTGGATCCCTTCAATAGTCAGGCGTGTTTACTTCCCACATCACACAGGCACTATAAAATGTCCAAAATTTCCCCTTGTCCTGGGGTTTCCCTGTATTACTAATTTAAGAAAAACAAAACCTAAGTTTCAGCTTCAACTCTCAACCTAAACTGGGCTCTTCCTAGTGTTGTTCCCTACATGGCATGTTCTAATACAACCTCTTGTTCTCTCTTTCTTAGGGAGAGGTGACAGTGTTGGAAATAATAGGACCCAACTGAGCTGACTGCAGAGCAAATCAGTAGAATTAACTCTGCATCTCTACACCTCAAAAAGGATACAGAAGAACTAGAGAAGGTACACAGAAGGGCAACAAGGATGATTAGTGGCATGACGGGGCTTCTATATGAGGAGAGACTAAAGAGGCTAGACCTATTCAGTTTAGAAAAGGGATGCTTGAAGGAGGACATGATAAGGGTTTACAAAATACTAAACGGTGAAGAGAAAGTAAATAGGGAGTTATTATTTACTATCTCTCACAAGACAAGAACTAGGGATCATAAAATGAAATTAATGGGTGGTAAGTTTAAAACTAACAAAAGAAAGTTCTTTTTCATACAGCATGTAATTCAAGAACACATTACCACAAGGTGTTGTGGGAGCTGACAATTTTACCAGATTCAAAAAGAGACTGTCAAAAAGGGACTGGATATATTCCTGGAGGAAATGTGCATCAGTAGCTATTGAACATGAGAGCTACTGGTACAGCCTCTGAAGCAGAACTTCTTAGACATTAAATGCTGGAAACTGCAAGTGGGAGAGGAACACGGAAAAAACCCTGGTCATCCCTGTTCGCCAGTGGTGAGCACCAGTGCACCCCCTACCTGGCCACTACTTAGGTGATGGGCAGGCAGGAGCACTGGTGCCCCCCACCCCCGCAAGTGCCGGCTGATCGCTGCCGCCACTTCCAGAAGTGGTCGCAGTCACTTCCAGAAGTGGCTGCAGTGATCGGCCACTGCGGGATTGGCCACGGGGGTTCCCCTGGGCACTGAGATCAGCTGCGGGAGACCCTCCCCACTCTGATCAGTGCGACTGGTCACGGGGGGGGGGCACATGCCCCACCCCCACCAACTAAGGCAGCACTAGTCTCCCATGCTGTTCATTGTCCCTTTCAGAATCCACTCTGCCACCATGTGACAGGATACTGGGCAAGATGGATCTATAGTCTGCCCCAGTAAGTGACAGTTCTTATGTTATATTCTTATAAGACTTGCAGCACCTTCTAACTTGTTATCCTGTCACACCTGTTTTGGGTAATCAGTCAATAGGCCTGGTTTCATTAATGATTATGTACCTGAAATCATTTGAATTGCAGGCATATATTGCATTTGGGTTGCTGAATCTTTTCCTGCCTTCCATGTACATATCTGCTGCCTTATGAGGTGCAATGCGGGAGCCCATTTGGTTTTGCATCGCACTATGAACTTGGACCCTGGAAATGGGTTGAAAACTTCCCTGTTGTCACACTGATTTCTTACATCTAACCAATATTCAAAATGATGGGAGGCTGAGGTGGCAATAGCAATAAGCTAACATTCCTATGGCAGTTGACATCTTCAAAGCACTGTGCAGACAAGAATTAAAATGTGTACATAAACAGCATTTGATACACTTGACAGTACATGGTTTGATGAAACCACAGTATCTGTTTGGACATGATGATCTTTTATTAGATCAGACATTTAAGCAATCACAGAGACTCTTGCCTGGGGAGGCTGCTGAAACCTATGTGGGAGACTGCGTTCACATGTCAAGTTGCACAAACCTCCTGAAGTCTAATGACAGCCTGAAAGGAACCTATATGCCCATCCACCTATGAATGACAATGACATACATTAAGTTGAGAGGCTCGAAGCCTATACACATTCACTCAGAAAAACCAACAGGGGGAGGGCAAGTGACGATTCAGGTGTTTTTACATTCCTGAGCTTGTACTGCGCTTAGTTATATACGTTATACAGTTATCTGTGGTTCAGAAAATAAAACGGCACACTCTCTATCCAATCTTGATGCATTTAGACTTCTGTAAATGCATTGCCAGTAACAGAAGTGAGGATGGGACCTAATTTGGAGAATCACTGGCCTGTTACTGTGTTTCATAGTTTCATAGTAACTAGGGTCAGAAGGGGCCTAGAGCAGGCCATCTAGTCTGACCCCCCGCCAGTGGCAGGAACGAGTGCTGGGGTCACAG
>JAGPOW010000304.1:108075140-108118119 GCA_030014935.1 Caiman crocodilus | reverse complement strand
TTTGGTGTCGTCAGCAAACTTGGACAGCTTGCTTTCCACCCCCTCGTCCAAGTCAGCGACGAAGATGTTGAACAGCGCAGGCCCGAGGACTGAGCCCTGTTGCTGCACAAGAACCCCTACAGTGCCAGCTATACTGTAGTTTAGAGGTCAGTAACATTTTTGGACAGGGTGCCAAAAACATCTTCAAACTCAGCTTGTAAAATGTTGGCGTCCCAGGGGCAGACGGCAGGGGAACCACAAAGGGCCTGATTCTTGTGTGGCAGTGCAGCCCTTGCCCCTTCCCAGCCATTCGCCCTGAGGTGCACGTGCCATGCAAAATGCCTTCACATGCCATACTCTGGCACCCATGCCAGGGGTTGCCTACCCCTGCTGTAGTTTGAACGAATGCGGAAGTTGTGACATAGTCCTTGAACATCCAGATGTAATCCATAAGGACCCTATATATTAGGCAGCAAAGGTTAGGTTTAGTTTGGGTGCTAGAAAGCCAAAGAACACTACTGGTTTCTCTCTGGGTCCAGCAGTATCCGCTAGATGAGTGCTTTTTACACATACTAACAGTGTTCTTCTCTTCTGTACTCTGATGAATACTACAGGTGGGAATTTTGTGTGTGGAGGGACAGTGGACAGTATACAAAGCCTAGCCAGCTTCCCTGGTGGGTTATCTAGATCCCAGGATGGCTTTGTGTTCCTGTTGCTGCATCTCAAGAAAACCAGTTCCCCTTGTTGGGTAGATCCATGGAAAATGTTTCCACCTACCATAGCCTTCCTGGTTAGGAAAAAGGCCTAGAGTTGATCTGCCTCCTGCAACTTTAGGTGACACCAAAACAAAGGGAAAGAAAAGTGAATGTGGTATTTGTCCTCAACATGATTCCTCAGACTGATTATCATTTTCATCATATTGTCTGTTCATCCCTACCTTTCACATCCTACAACATTAGGATTATGGTGTTCTGGGGAAATGGCACGCTGCATAGCAACAAGAAGATCAGGGTTTTGCTTTATGACATCCAGTTGCCATGAATGCCAATGATGTCAGTGGGACTACTCACTTACCTAAGTGCTTCCTTACTTAAGTGTTTTCAGGATTAGGCCTATCAGCTCTAATTCCCAGGTCAGACTTTGTGAGGGGTGTTTTTTTTTGGTTTCAATCTTAGAAAGGTGGACTATGGAATGTAATGACATTAGAGCCTGGCCATATGACATTATGACATCCTAACTATGGGAGGTAAAATGAAGGGCTGTCAGGTTTTTTTTTGCCTTACCTATATGTAGTTAGGTCTCAATCCTCCGGTAAGTAGTTTGGCTGCGGATGGGCTGTGCACAAGCAGAGCACCTTTAATAGCAATTCGGCTCCATGTTGGTGTAATGCTATCCTATCAATGATATCACTTAAAACCAATTCCAGAAGCAGGGCCTAAACAGCCCCCTGTGGTTTTCAAATCAAAGCAGGTCTTTATATTTCCGCTGAAATAAGCATGGTCCTCTTCTGAATAATAGCAAGAAACTCTCCACCTTTGCCAAAGATTAGTTGTAAACTATAAAGACACCCAGAAACATAATCTTCATGGGGTTTGCTCTTTGGATAGCACAAAGGAGAAAGAGAAAGCCAGATCCTCAGCTGCAGTAATCTGTTGTGGCTATATCAGATAATAAGATGAGCTAGGCTCAAAAATGGGTTTGCTTCTTTCTGTTTCTCCTTTTCACACTTTCCTTGACAGACACCTGGAGATAGATGAGAATGTTCTGCTCAGCAGCATTGGACGTACTATTTTTTGAACAATAAATTTCTTTGGAAGGTATCAAGTCACAGCCAGACCATAACTCAGCCACAAAAATGCCTCAGAGCTAATTGCAGAGTTGCCAAAACAATTCAGCCCGTTTTAGGTACAGTAGGGCAAAACAAACAAACACAAAACTATTTCCACAATTTGGCAAGTGGAGCCACTGCTCTTAGCTCTTATGGGGAGAGAAAACAGGGAAAGCAGAATGGCTCTGACACCACCATAAGAGGAAGGAGAGTCTAGGGATGAATGCACTGGGCAAGGCATCTTGATTTAATTACTGTGTAACCCTGGACACTGCAGGTATGTCTGCACCATGACAGAAGCATGTCCTGACACAGATGTGCCTGAGTATATACCCTGCCCACTTGCTTTTCCTCAAATGCTCCAGACCTGGAAATGCAGTGGAGAGGTTACTTCAGGGGTGTCCACCTCAGGTTGCCTTCAAGACCATGGCCTCCAGCATGAGAGAATGAGTGATTCTGGGGATTGGGTTTGGACTCTGTGAGTGAGAGTAGGTGGTCAAAGCAGGCCCAGGAGTGTACTTACCAGGACACAGCTGCTGGCATGGTGTAGGCAGGCCATAAATTACCCTGCCCTGCAATAAAATGTGGATAACAGCACTCTTCTCTTACCCTTAATTATTCTGCCTATTTAGTGTGAATGCACTTCTGGGGAAGAATGCTCTTCTTCCTATTTGTATGTCCTTAGGAACTGTCATAAAGTAACTAAAGAAGCTATTGCTTTTGAATACCATGAGATTTCAATGGGAGTTTTCCCCGAGGGAAAAGTGATAAATCCAGCACTTGGCCCATTTTATTCCTCCTCTTCCTCCTCCTTATATATCTACTGTATCTTTCAAAAGTAAAGCAGGACTAAGCCTCTTTTAAAATTACTTTGAACCCAGTACTCTGTTACCATTTCTCAAATCTATGTGAAAGCTTTTCATTTGATCACACAGGTATTAACAGCAAGTAGTATCATCAGCCAAATTTCTTACACTTAAGTGTGCCTGAAGGTGTGTCTGTACACCTGCTCCACAATGTCCAATGCATTAAGCCAGCCACATGATTAAAAACTTTAACTAACCCTCACTGAAAAAGGTTTTACATAAAGCATCCCATGGCCACTTTTAAAAGTACTGGGGCTTTATACACATAATACTACAATGTTTGTAGCATCGCTTCTCAGCCTTTTGTGGGCTCAGATCAAGCATAGTCTATGCTTACATATGGGAAATACCATGATTGTCATAGTGACTTCCTAGTTGCATCCAGGGAAGACTTTTCTGCTGGCATGGGATAGTACTCATGTGGGTAATGCATAGTTAACCTTGGTTTTATGCCCACTTCATGGAAATGGGAGACTCCTCCCTAGCTTGCTCCTGGGGCCTTTTGGTTAAGGGCAAGCAAAACTCGGGGGCATCCAAACCCCAAGCCTCCAAGCTTGGGCCTGCAAGTAGGATGCCCACCAAAGGATTTGGGAACATCTGAAGCTCCAGGTGGGGGTGGAGGATGTTTGCTTGTAATAGGGCCATTTTTGGTTCTAGACAAACTTATGGATTTGGAATTGATTTGACCAATTTGTCTTAGAATATGAAAAATTAAAAAAAAAAAAGAAGTGAGAGACATGCTCCCCCCCCGACAAACACATGTAGGCAGCCAAAACTTTTATTAACCTTGTTTAGTTTCATGGGCTCTCCTTTGTCCATAAATTTGGCTCCTATCCACATAGCGGTGATGCCAATGCTGTCAGGAATAAGGGGTATAAAATACCTCCCTAGTTTTGGGCAGTTCTGTGCATGATATTTCTCATAGGTGTCTGATGGTCACTGATTTCTACCCCCAAATCAATTACTGAATTGAGTTTAAGTAACCCATGCACCCTCATGCTCCAGTCTTGCAAACTATTGGGATTAGGAGGCCAGAATCTGTCCCTTCTATTATCAGTCAGTGGTAAGAGACTCTTTCTCCCTAACACATGCAGACACATATAACTCACACACCTTATTTCTTCCAGGAAGCATGGAAAAAAAAATCAGCCTTTGAGGGTACTTCTGGAAACTAGATATATTGGTGAGGAATTTCAGGGTTAGCATGATGAAATGCTGTAGAGCTGGATGGATAAGAGACCTCTGGGGTGCTTGGGCAACTAGATCTGTACATAGTGGCACCCTGGGGACATGCACGTGTGTGTGATGGGATGGCTGGAGGATTCTGAGGCAACTTGCCTAGATGCCTCTGAAAATACAGGTCTACAAAACAATCGGACCATTCAGTTCATTCAGGGTGAACTTTCCTCACCAATGAAGAGATTCAAGAAATTATTGCCAACTGGCAGCTCATCTCCACCAGAATCAAAATGAATCAGTGAATAGACTAGGGCATGTGCTCCAAATGCCAATTCATTGATTCCCACATGAAACTGTCAAAGGGAAAAAAACTGGTGTATGGAAAATGGGGTGCCCATAAGAAATGCCAAGACAAACCCTTGCCTGGTAGAGCAGGGTACACAGAACAGATGGCAGTAACTGCAAATGAAGAAAGAGGAATAGAAGAAACTGGTTTCCACTTCATGTGCCAATTTTGGCACTGGAAGGATAAAATTAACTTGGTGAGTTAGGTGCTTGGTAGTTGAGGAACTGAGGTAGGCAATTCCATCTCACCATCTGTCTTGCCTCCTGTTCCCTCTTCCCCAGATGCTGCTCTCTAGTGGCTGTAGGCCAGCAAATGGCACAGAGAGCAGTAAGAGCTGGCAGAGAGGCCATATGGCTTGCCAGTGAGCAATGTCCCTTGTTGCCCAGAGGAATCGCTGTTGTGAGGTCCCTTCTTCCTGCAAGAGAATCCTCTAGGATTCCAGGAAGAGGTGCCATACAAAATGGCTTTTGTAAGTATATTAACAACCTTATAGAAGGAGGATGTTGATTGTTGTGGTTGCCTGCTTTACTTGATGCAGGTTAGGGTATTACAGGTTAGGGTGTTATGTGTTGTGTTGTGCTGTGTTAGGGTTGGCAGTGGTTTTATGAAGAGTTTAGATTACAGATTAGCATAGGATGGTTTGGATAGTAATGATCCTGCATCAGGCAGGGGGTTGGACTAGATGACCTCTGGAGGTCCCTTCCAGCTCTACTTCTCTAGGCTTCTATGATTCTTTATGACTCATAACGTTAGAATTCCTCTAGCTCCATTTTAATCAGTGGAAGTGATGGGTGATCAGCACCTAAGAAAATCCTAAGAAAAACATGAAGTGCCTATTCAAGGATGTGTTGGGAGTATGTTGTTCTTCCTGTCAGAGGCACTGTTAGCAGGGATCAACAGTTTCTTACTCAAAAGTTCCTGTGAGAGGGTGAGAAGTTTTTGAATGGGTCAATGCAGAGGCAGCTATAAGTGCCCCTGCTCTAATTCATCAGCTTTTCATAGCATGCAGGTGCTCTCACAAATAGTTTGGGAATGCTGTCATGCCCTAGGATATTAGGAGTTCTGTCCATGTTAAACTGTCAGCACTGGCTGCATATAACAGAATGATTTCTAATCTGAAAGGGACAGGCAGAGAGATACATCAGCAGCTGATAGCATCTCTTCTCAGCCACCCCAGATAGAGTAAGAGGAAATCCTCAAAGGTCAGGTTTGTGTAAAAACAAAGCTATTGCCTTACTAGTAAGATGTGCTTCCTTTTCACCACACAGCTCAGCTCAAGATTGAAACCAACAATGAAATCAATTGCTGATTAATCTGTATGCGGGTTCAGTCTCACTGGTTTATAACATTAAATTAGACTTCAGTCCTGCTTTACTTTGGATCCTGAACATATAGGTTAAATCTTAATACTCATTGATCTTGGAAACTTTTGGCTGAAGGTCACTGTCTACAGAACCAGAATTCTTTTTCACTTTATTTCTCCATTTGCTTAGATTCTGTTCCTATAGAGTCCTCTTGTACAGCTTCTTTTTTTTACTTTTTCAAGGGATATCTGCCTTTTCATATGCATGTTTATAGCCTATGCTTTTTGTTCTTTGTTTTTTCATGCTCTTTGTTTTCTCAGTGTAACACAGGTACACCCAGGGTTGTGCCGTGTCCGCAAGTGGAAGGGATGGGGTGGTCAGGCAAGAGTGCTGTGAGAGGGGCCTGCCACTGAGGAGCAGTTCCCTCTTTTTTCTATAGAGCCAGGCTGGGACAAAGCACTTAACTATATACAAATGTATTGCTATACAGAATAAATATGAATAAGGGACATTAAATATTTACAGTAGAATTGGTAGGTGACACCATATACAAGGACTAAGCCATCAACTCCTGATATCAGTTGGCACATATAACCTGCATTCAAAACATTGCACCACTTCGAGGGACTGAAAAACATAGAACAGGTAACTGGGAGGTCAGTACAGGTGATCCACACTGCAGGTAATAATTAACCCCCTGTACAAATGAACATTAATACCCTGGAACAGGTAAGTCAAGGCATCAGCACAGTAAACACATATAAGCATCAACTCAGATAAACTTAGGTAAGTTGAGGTAGCAATACAATAGATGTACACAGGCAACAACACAGGTAAGTTCAGGTTATAGGCATATATAGGCAATGAAAGAGGTAAACCAATATAAACCCCCTCAAGGAGTACCCATAACTATATTAACTATTAACATCAAGAGTATGTAACAAACATCAATCATAAAACATGAGGTGTGTGCTCAGCACCCCACAGGGTGTTCCCTGGAGCCCCTCCCCTTTAGGGCCCAGGATGTGGACATGACCTCCCCATGATGGAGGAGGGTGGAAGCTGCAGACCCTCCCTTCCCAAGACCACCTCCCCTGTGGGACCTGCTTCCTCAGCAACTCCCACTCCCACTCTGAAGCAGACAAGGCTTGTCTCCTGGTGGCCAGTCCCACAAGGGCCTCTCTCTGGCGGTGCCTCGTTCCTCTCAATAGCTTGGTGCCCTGCTCTGGGCACCCAGGGCTCTCCTGTTGCCTGGAGCAGTGTTGCCGCTGGCTCTAGACCCACCCAGCCTCTGGCCGGGGCTTCTCCAATGGCCCTATGCCCCACTCCACGTACCGAGGGCTCTGCTGGCTAAGCCAAGCCATACTACCTGGGCTTTCTCTCCCAGTCCCCACTCAGGGCTCTGGGGGCTCTTTCCACAATGCTGAGCTGTGCTAGTGGCTTCAGCTGCCTGGCCTCATGCTATTACCACTGGCCCGAGCCACCTCAAGTGGCTACCAGGGCCTGACTCCATGCACCATTCTTGTGCACTGTGGATGGACCTGAGCAGCCTCTGGCTGCAACCCGGGTTTGGGCTCCATGCACCCTCCCTGTGCACCCTGGTGGAACTGAGCAGCTTTGTGCTGCTCCCAGGGTCTGGGCTCCATGCACCTATCTGTGCACTGTTGGAGCCTCCCACCACTTGGGACCCCAAGCAGCGTCTTCAAGGGCTCTCCAGGGCGCTGGCTCCACCCACTGGGCTGCTCTCCTCAGCTCTTCTGGGCCCTGCTCTTCTTGAGTCCCTCGCCACATCTGCCCCACGTGCCAAACACACTGGGCTTTTATTTACACCAGAGGCCCCACCTCAAAATCTGCTGGACCTGCAAAGCACAGTCTCTAGTCAGGTCCAGGGGCTCTTCGCCCCCCACCTCTCCAAGCAGGGGCAGGGCAAGCCCCTTCCAGCTGTTACCTGATTGGTGGAAATGTTCCACCAATCCGTAGTGTCGTTCTCCAAGCCTGGCTTGCTGGGCAAAAGCAGCGAGCCCGCCACATCAGCTATTAAGAATTTTAATTCCCCCAAAAGAGAATAATCAAAATGACTGTCATTCAGTGCTGACTTAATGAAGCATAGAAGTAGCACTGGACATTTTTTGTTTGTAGATGAGTCACTCAGCAAATGGTCTGGAACTATTCCTTCGAGCACACTGACTTACTTTGAACCCTTGCACCTTTGGATGCCTGCAGCAAGCCAACAGAAAAGGTCTGATTAGGAAACAACTGGGCTTGGACCATGATGCCAGGGGTGGCCAACCTGCTGCACACCTCTCACAAGTGACCTTGGTAGTCTCCGTGTGTGGCAAGTGGCAGATGGCTGAGGGGAGAAAGAGAACACCTGCAGATAGAGCAGGGAACAGAAAGTGGAGCAGCAGATTTGGCAGGAAGCACAGGGCAGAAACCAAAAACCAGAGCAGCAAAGCATGCAGGGGAAGGGGAACAGAGAGGAACGCAGGAAAGTGCAGCTCTAATTTGTGGCAGGCCTGCTGAAAAGGTTAGTCCCACTCACTGATGCAGCCAAGCACTGCTCCTTTCCCTACATTTCCAGACTCAGTGGTAAGGATGCTCATGGTCTGCTAATGAAGCCACTTTCAAAGATGCTGTAAACTGGTGTCTTCCTTCCCCAGTCCAGGAAAAACTAAGTCTACACCCAAGTCCCTTTTAGGCCAGACATGATTTATTACCTCAGACACAAATCCCAGAGTAACATAAATCAAAGCTTCTTCCCATGGCCAAAGAGGCAAAAGGGCCTGGAAGCCTTTTCATTTGTGCCTCTCTCTTCCCTGAAAGACGGACACACCTATTCCTGTCAACCTCTGATAAATCACAGAACAGACAGGCAGCTCTTAGCCCTTTCCTGGCAGGTCGAAGACACACTACACCACTGTGGTAAAAGAACAAAAACACAATGTTTCAGTTTCTCCTGATGGCCCACACCCAGTCCAGTAATATCAGCAGCTGATGGCTCAGTCCTCCAAGCCCTCGCAGAAGCAATCCTTCCCCATGCAAACAGTCCCACTGAAGCCAATCAGATGCCTTGCACATATGCCTGCTCACATGAACAAGAGTTTGCAAGATGGGGCCTTTAAGCATTAATGCTTCTATTGCTGGTCTATACCAATGGTGCATCTCTGGCTTTAAAAAACAGGATTTTCTTTTGTGAAATAAAATCCTCACAAAATCTCATCAGGACAAAAATGGTTCAGGCTATCCATGTGTTTGAGACCCCAGCACACATACACAAAAGGCCTGTTTTTTGATTGATGGGAAAGTAAAGAACATTTAGATACAGTTGCCCCATAGTGATCCTTCTCCCAGCTTACTGCTGCTCTTAGTCTCTTCATGAACTATACCCTTTTATGATTCCACATTTTATAATGACAAAGGAAACAGCAACTTCATAGTAGTTAGCTCATCAGACCATATGATATCACAGTACTGGTGAAGAAGGAATTTTCATCATGTTACTATGTATATTCAAGCATTCTTATATTGTTAGCCTTCCTGTACACTTTTCAAACCAAAGTTGGAATATTTTTTAAACAACATCAAAACCCTGAGCAGTCTTCATTTATCTGTTACTGAAAATGGCTACATCTTAGGACATGTTTTGTAACCAGAGCAGAGTGTTCTATAGGACCCCCACAGAAATCTGGCACCAAATTCATCCCTTTCTGCAGAACAGCATTTTGGAAACTTAGATTTTACTTCTCAAATATACATATAAACAAATTATGGCCCTTATCTGCAATTATTTGGAACAACCTATAAATCTCACTTGTGCAGCTTTGCCACTTATCAGTAATGCAGCCCTTCCACTCTCATGCTGATAATTACCATATGAATTCCATATGTATACCACATAACATGCATCACCAGCATGTATTTGATATATAGAGACAAGTTAGGATGCAGTACAAACCCTAGTGAAGTCAATGGAAATTCTGTCCGTGACTTCAGGGGTGCCAGAACTTCACCACTAGAGTCCAGTTCTTGACAGAAGATATTACAGTGAGGTATTAGAGATCTGCTTCTCATCTCAAGATTTTACAACAGCTGAACTCTTGGTTTCACTGAAGATACGTCTGACTTCCACCAATGAAAGTGAGATCTGCATAAGGACTTTGAATTATTATAATATGTTTCCAGATTCTGGGATGGCTACTTACTGCAATGCCACTATGCTAGTGTGGACATATAGGTATAATAATAATAATAACAATGAAAACAAAGAACAATAGAAAGAAAGCACATTCTAAATACAGAAAATCTCAACTGCTTCATTTCTGAGGAAATAACATGGATCAGAAGAGGCATACTGGAGAAACGTCACTGTTTCATTATTCTATCCTGGATGTTATGTAGGTTTAAAGACCTTTCCCTCCAAAATACTGCCTCTCTTTGTTTATAAATGAATATGGCCTTAAAAAGTTGAATATTTACAGTGGCGAACCATGCCTACTTCCTAGCAGAGTAGCCATTACTGAGCTTTGCAATGCACCAGAAAAGCTGTCTGAGTAGCAAACCACTGCAATCTTGCATCTCAAGTGTAATAAAATTAGTAACAGCCGCCATCCCATAACCAGGCCTGGAAGGGCAGCTGTAGCCTAGTTCTGTAACTGCAATCCTGAGCAAACACAATAATTTAGCCCTTTGCTAATTTATGTTGTTATGATATTATATAATAGACATTTCCCCCCGCTATTTATTAATGCATGCAGGACATTTCCATTTCATTACACAGCTGATCTGTCAGAACTCTGTATCTTTCTAGCTTTCAAAGGGACTCTGCTGTGCAGAAGCAGAGAACTCCTGTAGCAACTGGCTAGAAAACTGATGATAATGAAAACTACTCTGCACACCAGCATAAAAAGATCAGAATTGAGAGGTTCAATTTTGATACTGTAAAGAGAGATACTTAAGAGATTTTGTGAAAACAAGGGAATTCTTGCAGTTCAGAAAAATAAGAAGTCCTGGAATCATGTAGGAGTGTAAGAGATCTGGCCAGGGATCATCTGAAAACAGGAGTTAGAAAAAGGCAGGATGCAAGGGAGAATAGAGTAAGGAGGTTGAATCATATGGCAACGATGGCATCAGGAAAGTGTTTGAAATATTTTCTCCACCTTTCCTAAACACCCTGCTAAGTCTGATAAGCTGCTTGGCATGAGATGTTTCTAGTGAACAGTGTGATCCCACAAGCACTTTCTAATGGGCTTAGAGCTTGCTTCTGTGAGTCTGTTTATAAAAACTAAGCCCAAATAAAAAGAGCTTGCAGGACTGGATCTTCAGGTGTCAGTTCAGGAGAGCATTACAACACATACTTACCTTGATGCTTAAATTCTTTGAATCTATAAGGAAAGAAGGTAGGTATGTAGTTGCTTTGTCTTGCCTCACCTAACTGCTGCTTCCAAAGTCTCTCCCTTAAGAGCCTTCTGAGGCTAGCGACAGACATTCAAAAAGCCTGAGCCTGAATTGATTTGTCTTTGCAGGTTAGTCCAACTTGCAAAGCTTGAACCAATTTGGAGGTGGATAGGCATTTTGTTTTCATTCCAGAAATGCAGGCACATACCTACAGTGGCTCAGGCTAAAAGCTGGGGAGAGGGGTGGGGGGAGGGTGCTAGAGCATCCCTCCCTTCCCTTGGACAGTACTGAGTCGGGAGGGGAGAGGCGTGGCCAGCCCCCGCCAAGATGATCTGATTAGCCCAGCAGGGAATAGATAACAGTGTATATTAACCCATTAAGAAAACAATACAGGGACATTACGAACTACCTGTTGATTCTGTCTTCATCATGGTACGGACCCAAGCCAACATGGTGTCTGCTAGCTAATACACAGATACCTCTCAGCAAGGAAGAGGGGAAAGGGTAATTCCTGCTTAGCAGGGAGTGGTGAGGAGGTTGTGGGGGCAGCCTGCAAGACTCTGGGGAGCTACAGCCAGGGAGAAGAGGGCAGAAGAGAGCCCTGCCCAACTCAGAGAGCATGCTGGGATGCTGGGGGAGTCTGATTTAACTTAAACCAACAAGGAATCTGGGACAGACATTGCATAAATCAGTTTTACCCAAACCAGTTACATCTGATACTACATTCAACCAAGTTTATTTCAAACTGGTTTCAGCCATTTTCAAACTGGTTTATGTGCACTGAACATCTGTTTTGTTACAGGTTTAAACCAGTTTTTGATCACTTAAACTGGTTTATGTGTAATGTCTGTCCTTAGCCTGAATGTCCAGCAGAGGGCACTCTACCAGGATTATAACAGTAAAGAAATGTAGCTGGATTATTATAATGATATTAATAATTATGTATTAAACTTAAGCATTTAAGACACATTTTATATTGAGAATACATTAATTGAGCAACATGCTCCACAGCATAATATTGTATAATTGCCATGCCCATGCAAAATGGATGTAAAATACTAGCTCTGAAAGATAATGTTTTATATTCACCATGTACAGAGATGAATGACTTGGCTGTGGAGAACCAGGGCAATTTTTCTACTACAGAAAAGCTACAATGAATATGACTACAACTATCCTTTATACTGAAAGAGCCACAGGTGGTGAAACAGACACTCAATACTACAAAGTAGAGTGAACTTCATGGAGAATCTAGGATAGTGGTACAGCATAAACCCATGAATTATTTGAAGCTTTACTTAAAATGTTAAAAGATAAAAAGGAGTAATTAAAAAACTACAAATGTGTTTTACTGTGTTAGGAGTCTAAAATTCATTTTCAAAAGTGTCGTGGGTCATTAGAAATTTAGTTTCATTTAAAACTAGTGGGATGTAGGCTCCTACATTGAATTTGGACTTTGCATTTAATAAAGCGTTTTACAAAATGTTTTCCATAGTTCTTACACATGCAGAGGGAAACAAACAACACAAAGCAAGATAAACAGAGTCTGATTTTCCATAGATCAGTGGTTCTTAAACTTGTTAGACTCAAGGAACCCCACAGAAAGTGATCTTAGCTTTCACTCATTTTGTTGCATACAGAAAAATGACAGAGCAATTCTTCTGTTGGAAAGAACTCAGAAAGTCCACAACAGACCAGAATGTTTCTAACACTGTGGATGTGAAATCTCTGGTTTTAGCTTGTGAATTTTGTGCAACTGTTGCACATTTAACAAAGTTAATATTATGTGGCATCCAGGGCATGGTTAAAAGGATTTCACAGCACTGGAGTGTGCCACAAAAGCCTGATTGAGAACCCTTGTTTACAGCTTTTATGTTGTAGAAGTCAGTTTGAACACCTGAATAAGATGTACAGTATTTGAACTCTGCAACACTTGTTCTATCAATTCACACCTTCCATGGGAATTCAAAGCCAGGATGGGCTCCTTTTGGTGGCAAATTCAACATCTGATCCCTTGCCTAAGAAAACAGAAATCTGGGCATGGACTCAAATCTGGAATATGATGATAAATTCATTGCTGAACTTTGCTCAAGATCAGTGTAGTCCCCACAGCTCATTCTCCATAGGGCATTTTGTCTGAACAAACTTTATACTTGAGTAGAGCCCTCTCCCTCCCTTTGAATGGTTTTAAAATGTTTGAGGAATTTTTTTACATTGTTCCACAGCACTGGACATGTGATCTGAAAAAAAAAACATGTAGGGGAAAATAGGGGGGCCCATTCTGACTCTGAAGTACCTTTCCAAACCAATTTGGGACTTATCTCCCAATATTCAAGTCCTTGCGTCTTTAAAGTAGACAGAGGGTATATCTACACGCAACACTTTATTGCGCAGTAAATTAGTTGACTGTGGAGTAAAGCATCACCATGTACATGTGCTCATATTTACTGCACTGTAAATCAGTCTACTGCACAGTTAGCTACTACCTATAAATAAAGGTAGTAAACTAACTGCACAATAAAACACATGTAGACACTGGCCAGGAGCAAATTTGCTCCTGGTCAGCCTAGCCAGCAGGGGGCCACAGGAGACTGGGAGCTCTCTGTCTTTGGTCCTGGCACTGCTCAGCTCCCCAGCTCTCCCCATGGGAGCTCTTTGCCTCCTGTCCTTGCTCCCTGTCTGGAGCTGGCTGCTCTACGGGATGACCCTCACTTGTCCCCTAGAGCAACCAGCTCCTCACAGTGGTGAATTCAGCTGGCTGTTCTGGGGAGCTAGTGAGGGCTGGGAATCCAGCCCTCGCTTGTCCCCCAGAGCAGCATTTCTCAGCCCATGGTTTGCAACCCAAAAGTGGATCACAAGAATATATGAAAAGGTTGCAAACAAACTTTAAAAATGGATTCTCCTTTAAAGGAGAAAAAATGTGGGAAACTGTGGCTTTTCCCTTTCACGCTGTCAGAGTTCCAGCCTGCAAGGGGCTGCTTTGTGCCCCCCATGCCTCACACACACCCTCTCCTACCCCACACACTGTGGGGCTGGGGCCTAGGGGTAGCGGGTCAGCAGTGAGGGGCACTGGGTTGGGGCTGGCCATCAATGTTTACAAATGTACTCTGGTACAAAAAAGGTTGAGAACTCCTGCCTTAGTACAGCAAGCTCCATAGACTGCCAGCCCCTGCTCGCTCCCCAGAGCATCCAGCTCTGTGCAGCATGGAGCTGGCTGCTCCAGGGGACAGGGAGGACTGGATTCCCAGCACCCACACCTGCCCCAGAGCAACCAACTCTGTGCCATGCAGGACAGCTGACAGAGCACCCCATGCTCCCTTGTCCAGAAAGAGGCTCATCCACAGCTGCCCTACACCCTAGACAGCTCCCAGCAAAACCCCTGGCTGGCAGGGGGTTGCTGGCAGTTGTGTGCCTGGATACGCACGGGGCCAGAAGAACTCTCTCCTGGCCTCGTGCAATCAGGTCCCCTCCCAATGTGCATGGGGCCAGGAGATAGCTGTCATTACATCTGGCAGAGTTTACCTGGCCCAGTGCCCACTAGGACCACCCCATGCTCCTTGCCAGCCCCAGGGCCAGCCTGAAGCTCCCCCAGGCTGCTGCAGGGTGGCAGAGCAAGATGGGAGCAGCTTTGGACCAGGCTGCTCTCATTGGGAGCAAATCTGCTCCCATGAGTGAGCACCTGGAGACATGCTCCCCTGTAGGCTTACTGCATTTTTACTCCACAGTAAGGCTACTTTGAATTAATGGCACATGTGGACATGCCCAGAATGCATCTTGGTTGCTTTGAAGTCTTCTGACACGATACTGATTTTTATGTTAATTTTAAAGTCTTTATAAACTGGGTACTTCCAACTATAAACAACAGCATATTATAGTGACCAGGTGTTCTAGCCAGGCCTGTGGTCAGCAGATGAATGTTACAGACATTCACATTAAAGAGGCCTGCCTTCATGAATGTATTACTTAAAGATAAATTTACAATAGGGCAAACTGTTTTATTATAACAAAAAGAAAGGAAGTCCCACAAAAGGCAAACAGCCTTCTTTTCTCCCTACGCTTTTGTTTTCATCAAGCTATATGCTTGTTTATACAGACAGAAGCTGTGTACAATGTCTAAAAATGATGCCAGCATCATAAGAGACCAAATGTTAGATGTCTGGTGTGTCAGTCTCCAACTTCAAATCTTGGAATGAGTAATCCAAGCCAGAAACTCCCTAGCTTGTTTACTCTGAAACAGAGCCCTTTGCTTCAATATATTTTTGGATTTACAATGACTTTCTTTAAAAAAACAGTCCCTCAAAAAGCAAAAACCGAAAGAAATGCGCTATCATAGTGATAGTAAATAATTCAATATTGGAACCTTAGTGAAAGAATGGTCACTGGTGAAAGCTACAGAGCTTGATAATGTCAGGTGAACAATTCTGGAAAAGATTACACCAGGCATCTGGAGCTAGCTGATGTACTGACTAGGATGGAATCATGCCCATTTATTCCCATGTCCCTTTGCGTTTAAGAACGAAAGGGGTTTGTTTAAGGAATAACAAACCTATAATACTGGAAGAGTTTATACATTTCAATTTGCTACAGAGCAAGACTGTGTGGTGAAGCGTTTGTTTGGGTTTCCGGTTTTAAACTCTCCTTCTGTGGCTAACCAGTGTGGCAGTGCAGCTGGGAAAGTCTGAGTTGTATTCTAAAAGAAAGGACCTCCATTCTAGTTTGCACTCCAGAGAGACCAGTACCAAGCATCTCAGAGCCTCAGGGGCAGTGCACATAGCAGCTGCATCCTACTGCAACACAGTGGAGGTATCAGGACTTGAGGCCTTTGCTTGAAGAACATTTGTATAAAAGAAGATGAAGGCCCTACAATCAAGTTCAGGGGCCTTAGTCCATGTCCAAGAGAAAAGGAGTATTTCTAATTCTAAATTGAATAGGTAACATCTTAAAGTAGAAGTATTTTCTACAGAATAGATTGTTTTTAAAATATGCAAGGTAACATGTTTCACAAAGGCTTCTTCTCTAAAAACAAGCCTGTTATAGTCTCCATTTGAATCTGAGAAAAGGATGACTCAGATTCTCAGTTCCTTGCAGTCAAGCCATTGAACTGGCTTTGCAACTAGTCCAGTGTGACTGCTGTTGAGAAGCAGCAATTGAGTGAGGAGAGCAGGGAAGGTGGGTGAACTATCCTGCGGGCCTGGTTGGCGTTCCGAATATTTACTCTTGCACTAAATTGAAGGTGCATGCGCATGTATATGAAAGTGGAGCATGGGCTGAGATTGCATGGCTGGGTGGCAACTCCAGGGAGAAGGGCAGAGTGTATAACATTCATTTTTAAATCAACCTGGTGGGGGAAGGTAATGTTGTAGCAATTAATTGAGCAAGCAGCCGTAGCACAGCATTTTCAGAAATGCTGCTCTAAGATATGCCTGCTCTTGTTTCTGGCCTTGTGCAAGAGTTGGCGGATTCTAATAATGGCAGCCAGGTGTATTCCCTTGGGCTCATCAAGTTGGCAAGCAGCCTGGGAAACCAGGCTCTTGAGAGAGGAAAGAGTCTTCCAAGTTTTCAACCCCAGCCAAAGCTGGGAGGAAAGCTGGTGGTATAAACTAATAAAGCCACTTGTTTCACTTTAGCTGTGGAGAAATCTTGAAAGAAGAAGATCATTGCCATTATTTCACTCCCTCTGCCGACTAGCGTAGTATGGAATCAGATGTTTTTTGACTTGCAAACCTGTTTAACAGCCAGGTACACCATGGTTTTGCTGCCACCCTGCCATGCCTAGGACAGCTGCTGAAAAGCATACCCTACCCACTTGCTCCCATTCAGTGTGCACCAAAGCCAGGCAGTGTAGCCAGATTTTCACTGCCCTAAAACACGTGCTTGAGCTTATGTTAGGCTCTCTGTCTTGGACATGTTTCTTGGCTACTTTGCTTGTTAGACAATGAATGCCTAAAGAATCAAAAAATTGCTCCAACATGCACAAGCCTAGTCAACATCAATCTTTGAATTGTAGTGTTCTTTCAATCTCATCTCAGGAGGCGACTAAAATACGTTTTCCCATTGACTTTGGGTGATGAGAATGGTAGGAAGATTTCCCTCATTTTCTATCATAGTTCAAGCTAACTAGACTTGGGAAATTAACACAATGAAGTACTAACATAGCACTCGTTGCAAAGGGGATGGAAAATGGACCTATCATTACAATATGCAACTGGGTCTCAGGATTCCTCAGTTCAGTCCCTAGTTTCACTCTGGTCTCTCTCTATGCCTCCTTTCTTCCCTCCCACACTTTACCCATTTTGTCGAAGGATATTGTAAAACGTTTGGGACGCAGACTATCTTCTATTTTGGGTGTGTAGCACTTGACATAATAAGGCCCAAAGCTTTGTTGAGGCTTTTAGAAGTTACTGAAATGCCACTGCTAAAAATTTAATCTAAGGTATTGTTACTGTCATACTTTCACCAACACATAGTGTTTGAGTGTGAGTCATGACAGATTAGATTAGTGGCAAGTAGGATTTCAGTTTTCAGGGTAAGATTTTCAAGGGCACCTAGATGTCTAAATTTATTAGATGATTTGAAAACTAGGTATTCATTTCCTTTAAGAAATTTTGAAAATCCCTAAATTTAGAAAATTCCAGAGAGATTAAATCCTGGCCTAACTCAGTTTTATTCACTGGCTGATTTCCTCAGAACAGGCCTCAGAGACTTTTCGCCTGTCTCTTAATGGAGCGCTTTGTTCACAGTCCCTTTTTTATCATCATGCCCTAAACTGAAGAAATGACAGCAGGTGAAATCAGTAACTTTGGAAAGATCTATTAAACAAGTCCTAGCTTTTCATGACATGTGCTAAAGTTACTTGAGTCAAGTAGGTGGGGACAGTTTTGTTAAAAAGGAATAAGAAACTAATCCATTTTGCAGGACGTTTTTTTCATCCAGTGTCCGCAAATTAATTTAGAGATGGGAGTATGAACCAACTGTCCTTTATCAGGCCTTCCCAGTGGAAACAGGACACCCTGTATGAAACTCCCTTCCTGGTGCATGACTGTCAGACACCCTTGGATGGCTATTTTCAGAATGACAACTTCCCATAATCTGAGTCATTTTGTTCATGACCATGTAGCTTCCATAGTTTCTCTCTTTCTTCACAGATGGGGAAGGGTGGGGATGACTGGTTGTTGAGAGCTCTGTGCTGAATCTGGTTTTTCATTCCTAATTTTATTTTAAGTACAACAGGAACAACATGGCAAAGGATGCTTGGTAAATTAGTGAAATAAGCTCACAGAGCATCACATAATGTTGGAATGCTAAAACACTGCTGCCAGTCGAAACAGGAGCCAGAAAAAAGTAAAAACATTTTCCCCTCTCCTGAAGCAACACAATCGTAGTGGAAAATGAGGGGAAGATGAACCATTCAACAATCTGAAACAAGCCATAATAAAAGGAGGAAGAGAAAACCATTCATTTGTAAACAATTCATCAGAACTGCCTATGGTAGCAGGCTGGCCACAACCTCCTGTGACCCGAATTTGGGATGCAAATGGAAATGAGTGAGGTGGTCTCACCACAAAATATTTTACACATGCCACCAGAGGCCAAACAACCAGGGTCTGTGCCCTGGGTGTTAGTGGGGCCTTGGCCAGCTGTCTTGGTAGATGTGGCTGCCGTTCTTGCACCCCCTCTAACTGCTTATTGTGCTACTGAATGCCACTGTACATTGAGGACTAGCAGTGCTGACTCAAGAAAGGTTCAAGACTAGAGTAAAAGGAGGTATACAACTTCCAGCTGTTAATGCTCTGGGCCAGGGGCTATCTCTGTTCTGTGTGCATTTGCTTAACACCTAGCAGTAGGGAGTCACTGTTCTTGAAGTGGATTCCTATGTGCCCTGGTAATATAAACAAAAGATTGAGGTACATTGGCAAATCTCGCTGTACTAAACTGACAATACATAGCACAGAGGCAGGCAATTATTTTGGGTGGTAGGCCGCTTATTGAGTTTTGGCAAGCCATCAAGGGCCACATTACAGGCAGCCAGGGGCAAATATATATTAATTTTCTAAAAGTTTTAGGGGCCCGGTGTGTCGGATAGAATGGCCTGGCAGACCGAATCCAGCCTGCAGGCTGCATTTTGCCCACCCCTGGCATAGCACCTGCCTGCCTCATGAGGATCATTTATGAGAGAAACATGCCTTCTTTGTGATTCAGCAACAGAAGGAAAAGAAAAGAAAAGCAGGTTTCACCCTAAGAAAGTCTGGAAGTTTTCATGTGACTGCACGTTCTCAAATCCACACTGTAAGGATGAGGCTACGGACACAAAAAATTGATCTGGATCAGTGATAGGCAAAACCAAGGGATTCAAAGCTGTGATTCACTCCCTTTGCTCCAAAAATCTGGTTGGAAAGATTATCTGATCAGCTTTCTGGCTATGTGTTCAGGTTTATCATCATGAGACCAAGTTTTGTGGAAATATTCCAGTATTCCTAACTCTGATTTGATACAATCTGTGGCAGGGAAGGGGAGGTAACTGAATATTTTCAAACTAATAAATAAATAATTAAAAAGGATAAATGCAGCATTGGTCTCAGTTTTGAGCAAAATCTCCAGTTGGTTGTGAATCTGATCTCAATTACTTTGCTTGCATGCAACCTTTACTCATTGACCAGCAGCAGTTATGAAAAAAGAGAAAATCTACTGGATGATTATATTCACACCCTACCAGTGTGCAGCTGTTCCCCCTGAACCAAACTTTCATTCAAAAACATTACAAAAATCATGAGGGGCATAAAACATTTAATAGATTATTGGGGATTCTCCCAAATTTGAGATAATTCATTGCCCTGAAAAATCTCACTTTGAGGAATTTCTTCCTGAAATACATGCTACACTTTCCTTTTCAATGTATTACTTCTAGGTATGCCCCCATGTACCACCTTAAAAATTCTCTCCATCCTTAGTATTTATAACTTTTACTTACTTGCAAGCTATTGTTGTGTCTTGTAAATTATTTAAAGACATTTGAATCACTGAATTATAAACATAATTAAAATTGGGATCCAGTGTAATTTGATTTATCACTGAAAGTGTTAAATATAAATCACAGGAAGCATCATTTACTCCCAGTCAAGTCAATGGCAATATTTTCAGAGACTTTAGTGAGGATAGGACCCAGCCCAAGATTATCAAGTCCGAGTGTCTCATCGTATTTCTGTACACAGTGATACTGCCTTGCTTCAACATTTATATCAATAGAATCATAGAAAATGAGGTTTGGAAGGGACCTCAGAAGGTCATCTAGTTCAACCCCCTGCTCAAAGCAGGACCAGCCCCGACTAGATCATCCCAGCCAAAGTTTTTCTAGCTGGTTCTTAAAAACCTTTAAGAATGGAGCTTCCACCACCCCTCTGGGTAACCTGTTCCAGGGCTTTACTACCCTCCTACCGAGAAAAATCTTCCTAATAATACCTAACCTAAACTTCCTTTGACCAACTGGCAACACACCTACCAATGTAGCCTAGTATGCCATTAGCCTTCTTGGCAACAAGAGCACACTGCTGGCTCATATTCAGCTTAATGTCCACTATAACTCCCAGGTCTTTGTCTGCAGAGCTGCTGCCCAGCTAGTCAGTCCCCAGCCTGTACTTGTGCATGGGACTATTCCATCCTAAGTGCAGGATTTTGTGCTTGTCCTAGTTGAACCTCATGAGATTCATTTTGGCCCCATCCTCCAATTTGAATAGGTCACTCTGAACCCTAGCTCTACCCTCCAGTGTATCTACTACACCTCCCAGCTTGGTGTCATCTGAAAACTTGCTGAGAGTGCACTCTATACTCTATATTTCATCTTCCAGGTTGTTGATGAAAATATTGAACAAAACTGGCCCCAGGACCAACCAATGTGGCGCTCCACTTGATACCATCTGCCAACTGGCCATTGATTACTACTCTCTGAGCCTGACGCTCCACCCAGTTTTCTATCCACCTTACAGTCCATTCATCCAGCCTGTACTTCCTTAGGTTGCCTGCAAGAATGTTGTGGGAGACCGTATCAAAAGCCTGTGCACCACATCCATCAGTCTCCCCACATCTACAGAGCCAGTCACCTTGTCATAGAAGGCAATCAGGTTGGTTAGGCATGATTTGCCCCTGGTGAAACCATGCTGATGGTTCCTAATCACCTTTTTCTCCTCCAAGTGGAGGAGACAGCAGGGCAGACCCTACAATGGGAGGCTACGGGACCCGAACCTGTTCAGGCTTCACAAGAGAAGGCTGAGAGGGGACCTGGTGACCATCTATAAACTCACTATGGGGGACCAGAAGGGTTTGGGGGAGACCTTGTTTCCACTAGTGCCTCCCGGGATAACAAGGAATAACGGCCACAAGTTGTTGGAGAGTAGGTTTAGATTAGACATTCGTAGGAACTACTTCATAGTCAGGGTGGCTAGGATCTGGAACTGACTTCCAAGGGAAGTGGTGTTGGCTCCTACCCTGGGGGTCTTTAAGTAGCGGCTCGATGCCTACCTGGCTGGGGTCACTTGAGCCCAGTTTCCCTCCTGCCCAGGCAGGGGGTCGGATTTGAAGATCTACAAGGTCCCCTCCAACCCTACTTTTTCGATTCTATGAAGTACTTAGAAATGGATTCCCTGGGGATCTACTCCATGATTTTTCCAGGGAATGGAGGTGAGGCTGACTGATCTGTAGTTCCCTGGATCCTCCTTCTTCCCTTTCTTAAATATGGGAACTATGTTTGCCCTTTTTCAATCACCCGTGACCTCTCCTGATTGCCATGAGTTTTCAAAGGTGATGGCCAGTGGCTCTCCAGTCACATCAGCCAACTCCCTCAGCACCCTTGGGTGCATCCCATCTGGCCCCATGGACTTGTATATGTCCAGCTTCTCTAAATAGTCCCTAACCTGTTCTTTCACCACTATTGACTGCTCACCTCCTCCCCAAATTGTACTGCCCGGTGCAGTAGTCTGGAAAGACTGTGAAGACTGAGGTGAAATAGGCCTTTTCTGCATCTTCTGTCACAAGGTTGCCTCCCCCATTCAGTAAGGGACCCACACTTTCCCGGATTCTCCTCTTGCTACCAACATACTTGTAGAAACCCTTCTTGTTACCTTTCTCATCTCTTGCTAGCTGCAACTCCAGTTGTGCTTTGGCCTCCCTGACTTCATTCCTGCATGCCTGAACAATGCTCTAATATTCTTCCCTAGTTATTTGTCTAAGTTTCCACTTCTTATAAGCTTCCTTTTTGTGATTTAGTTTATTGAAGAGTTCCCTGCTAAGCCAAACTAGTTTCCTACCATACTTGCTAATCTTCCTGCTCATCAGGATGGTTCATTCCTGCACGCTCAGTAAGGCTTCTTTAAAGTACAACCAGCTCTCCTGGACTCCTCTTCCCCTCAGACTGGCTTCCCAGGGGATCCTGCCAATGAGTTCCCTTAGTGAGTTCAAATTTGCTTTTCTGAACTCCAGGGCCCTTATTTTGCTGCTCTGCATCCTTCCTTTCTTCAGGATCCTGAACTCTTATCATCTCACAGAAAGGCTGGAAATTACTCTATTTGGACAATGAGATCTTGGATTAGAGCTGCTCTAACCAAAACAAGAGGTTCATTTTTCAAGCCTGATTCTGAAAATCTGGACTCACCTGAGAAACCCTTTGAGGTCAAAAAGGCCACTCTCAAAGAAGGGTCTGCAGGACTGGTCTTTTACTTTGGGCCCCTCCACATGCATTTTCACATATGTGCAAAACTATATACGCTTTAAAAATATGCAAAAAAAAAAAAACACTGATGGGAAGGGCTCTGTAAGCTATTGGTTTTGTCACAACAAGATAAAATATAAAAGAAAGAGATATTTTAACATCCTGGCCGTATGTAAAAGGTATCATAAAATGCAAAATATTAATAGCCATCTTCACTTTCTCACTTCTTTTGCTGAACAAAATGCTGGTAATTCAGCACCCTTGTAAAGTCTGCAGAAAGGCATGTTTTAGCTCATGAATGTACATTATAATATTAATTTTGAAGTAACAGAGCCCTATGTCAAAAAGAATCTTGCCTGGAAATCTTTCTCTCTTACAACTCCATAATAACAATTCACAGGCAACAGAACAGTTCCAGGAAGCTACGACAGGAAATTATTTTTTCATGAGCCATTTCAGATGAAAATGAATTCTTAAGAAATAAATTAGCATACTGGCTGGAAATGTTCATATTCTTAGTGGACTCTCAAATTAGCTAACCTATCTTGTAATGAAGCAGAAGTATTCAGTGCACAGTCATCTTTGCTTTCTAGTTCCAAATGATACTTCATTTGCTCTTTTCATTTTCTCTCAGTAGGAGTTAGGGCTGCTCAGCACCTCTCAGGTTTTAGTCCCATACCCTGACTTTTGAGTATAATGCAGTCCAGGTTGTCAATAGGAGGGTTTTTTTATTAATTAACTACAGAAGAATTATGCTTAAAAAATTTAAACTAATCACAACCATGAACAATGCTAGCTGTATGTTCTCCCCCCAGAGAACTACAACACCATGAAGCTAACATCTGTCAGCTCGAAGAGTATGTTATTCCTAATACATGGGTCTCAATGTGGGCATGCCATACAGTAACCTTTTATTTCAGGAACTGCAAGAGTTCCTTTTTGATCCTAAGATATCTGTAAGCAGCACTATCTAGTCCTGAATGAATCCACTGCAAGAAGGCTTCCATAAGAAAAAGGCTTCCCTCCTCCTCCCCACCTCACTGCATTGTCCTTAGGTGACATTTATACAGATCAGAACACCAGCTTCAAAGCCTTGTCTTTTTGGCATTTTACTAAGTCAGCACACGGAGTTTACTATATAAATGTATAATAACATTTCATAGCAACACGTTATCCTGGACCTTTGCAGCAAAGCAAATCAAGTAATAATAATAACCTGTTTCCACAAACGTGGCACAGTCTAAACTCAAATGGTGTTTTTATTTGCAAAAGCTGAACATCAGTAGTCTTATTTTACTCTAGTTATAGGACCTTGCCTTTCATTAGCACTGGAGCTGGAGATGAACCTAATGGAAACTAGAGAACTTACAGGATGGACATTCCTTCAGCATTTTTGCCAAACATAAGGATTAGAGCATCAGCTGCCCTAAAATGGAGCTGTCGCCATTCATTTGAACCTTCTCAGGGCTATGGAAATAACACAGGTACTGCTTGATCACCAGCTGGTATAAACTGGCATAATGCCTTTGGGACCAGTATTGATTTCACTGAATAAATCCTGAGATTCCATCTGAAACACTTAGAGTAAAACAAATTATTTATTTAACCTGGGACACATTCTGATTTCCCCCCATACCCTGGGGTGATGTCATACTCTGTGAATTGTCCTATTGACATCAGTGAGTCTACATGATGAGCAAAGCTTTACTCAGAGTGAGAAAGGGTGACAAAATTTACCTTTATACAAGAAAGAGGCAGTTTTTCAGTTAGTTAGAAGCATCTGATGGGTCTAGTGGGGTATAGGGAACTGATGCACATATTCATTTTGTCATCTTTAAAAAGACAACCTTTCTTAAAAAAGAAATGATGTGAAAGGGAAAGGAAATTCCATTAGTGTGCCTGACACAGCTTGGGATGCAATTCATTTCTGAAGGTGGTAAATGATAAAAATCCTTGCAGCCTCTGCTTTACATTTTTTGTCTGTTTTACTATATATGGCAGACAAAAGTAAAGACAAGCTGAATGCATAATAGTGTAGCACCAGGGTTAGCATTTAGTAACTCAATATGCTACACCAGCAAGTCTCAAAAGCCTAAACCAGATATCCAGCACCTTCACATCTCCAGTTAGAAAGAATCATTTTTGTACTCTCCACACTAGCCAGAAGGCCAGTTCCTTACTCAATGAACATACCACCCACATACACCATCCCCTAGAGTATTTATGGTCAGAAAGCAGAACAATTATTAAATTGAAAAAGGCACAGTAAATGTTTTCAGGAATCCCAAGTAGGTATTTAACACAGTAAGGGCCATCAGTTGGAAGAAAAGCATTTTATCCTTTTTTCCGCATGTATTTTTCAAATCTAAATATATCTGATGTTTGAATGAAGTGAAACCCTGCCTGGATTCTTCTTATCAACATTATGACAGAATGGATGTTTTTAGAAATAACATGCACTGAAAAATGGAATCATAATATTCCTTCCTAAATGCCTAAAACAAGGATGGAACACCTCACTCCTGTTTCTTCTCTCTCAGCCTAATGTCATCTCCTGTCTTTAGGAGATGCTTTGGGGAAGAATAGCTTACATGTAAACATAACAGTACAGATTTCACTACCAGACACAATGCTGACTCCTCAGGTGCAGTCAACCACAAACCGTATTCAGTTAAGTCAAAGAAGCATTGTGGCCTTGTGAATATGAAACTGGGTTGGGAGTTAAAAAACCTTACTTCTTTTCCTGTCACTTAATGTGCAACATTGAGACATTTGTTTCACCTTTCTGCCCCTATCCTCCTTCTCCATTGTCTGTTAGGTTGTGAGGGTTTGGGCCACATCCCTTCATCTATTATTTGTGCATGGATAGCACCTTCCACTGAGTGCTATGACTGTAAATGGCTCTTCTGTGTGCTATTATAGGACTTGTCTATGCGGGGAGTTATTCCTGATAAATTCCCCATAAAGATACTCTAATTTTACAATATGAGTACTTTATCCCATATTACTATTATCCATTTTTGAATTAAGAGTGCTTTATTCCAAATTAATTTAGACTGTGTTGGCTCAAACTAATTTAGAAGAAGGAACTCTGATTCTAGAATTAGTGCGTCCACACAGGGAGTTAATCAAAAACAGCTATTCTGCTTTCAAATGACATTTTAATATAAATTAAGTTGCCTGTGTTGACAAATCCATAATCTCAATAAAACTCATTTTGCTTGTTTTGCTTTTCTATTGCAATCAGAGTTTGACAGTAACTAGTCGACACAATGCTGAACATGCCTTGTTTTTAGTTAACCATTTCTTGGAACCATTTTTTCAAATGCAGTAGGATTTCATAGCAAGGGCAAGCCAAGAGTGTAGTTACCTCACCCTTTCAATTCCCAGCTCTTTTTCTCTATATTTCATTCTCTCCTGTCTGAAACTATCAAATAGAAGACATTATAGATGCACCTAGTCTTCCAAACTACCTGCCCTTGGCTGCCCTCCTACACCCCAGAAGACTGAACTGGAGAGAGAGTCCAAATTCACAGCACAGGAAGAAGCACAGGAAGCCCTGCTGGGTCAGACTGAAGCACCAGGAAGTGTCTGAAGTCTAAAGGAATAATGTGGTCAAGGAAAGTCACCCACAAATGTGGGCGTGAGCTCCAATTAATGCCTCACCTTTCTTCTCTGACCTTCTGCTTCACAAAGCATAACCAAAAGTCCAGTAGCAGGAGCGTGGGAAAGAGGAGATAACATTGAGTCAGTATTCGGTACAGCCAGCTTGGGACAATGAAGGACAACTAAATACTCCAGCCATGTTGTCCTCCCCTTGTACACTGCCAAGATGCTTCATGCTTTTTTCTGTGAAGAGAGTCTTGTACCACAAGCTAAACTTAAGGTTTTCACAGTCAGATGTTTAATGAGGGCTTATACCAACAGTGATACATGGGCTACAGCAAGGTACAGGATTGAGACTGCCTTGTCAAAGAAGGTTACAATTGTCTGTAGGGGGGTTCTGTACAAATGTAACAATTAAGGATGGATGGGTTTGAACAAAAACCTCAGGGCCAAACATCCTCAAACTTTGCAGTGTTTGAAATTCAGATCCAAATTTTGTAGCTGATCCACTATTTCAAATTCTGCTGGGAGCTAAAAGTAAAGCTTGAGAAATGCCACTGAT
Organism: Caiman crocodilus; assembly: GCA_030014935.1. Lineage (NCBI taxonomy): Eukaryota > Metazoa > Chordata > Crocodylia > Alligatoridae > Caiman > Caiman crocodilus. The sequence goes on along the minus strand of JAGPOW010000304.1, from coordinate 108,091,357 downwards.
GTCATTGGACTTATTCTTGGCCATGTGCAGTGTAACTAAAGGTAAGGATTTAGTCCAATGGCATTCTGTCGCATTTTAATAACTTTCCTTAGCTAATGACCACCCCACTTCATAAGCATCAACAGATTATTCTGCAGATGCAATGGTTCCAGTAGAGTTCTGCCTTATAGCAGCAGGACAGGCTGACAACACAAAGAGGCGGATACATTTTTCACTTGAGTGCTTTCCTGAAACTGGGTCTCTGCTCCGTTCCACAGCTGCTGCTATTAGACAAACAGATGTCAGCCAATAACCCACAAAGATACAGCAGCATCCCCTTGGGGACAGTCCTTTTTTGTTTCTTTTGATATCCTATCACTCATTTCCTCCACCCAAATAACAAACACTTTTTATGTCACAACTGTACCATACTGTAAGCTGGGAAGTTCAATGAATTACAAGAATATGATGCTAGAATAAGGAGCTGTAACACAAAACAAACTAGCATTTTTAACCATCAGGAACTGGTGTGAATTTGAATGGGACATAGAAAGAAGTGCATGTGTAAAACAAGGAACACGTAATACATGCTTTAGGCAGTGCTAGAACCATAGATACTAAATGATTTAATGCATCAGGAATAGTGTCTGAAGGAGTATGTTAAGGACAAAGATACCGGAGTGAGGGAAGAGTGTGGTGAAGGCTGGTAAGAAGAACTGGGACAAAGAGCTGGGGAGAGACTGGAAATGGCTGGACGAAGAGACTGGGATTGGCGGCCAGGAAGAAGTCTAGGATCCTATGGCTTGGCGGGAGAATGACATCAGAATGGATAAGGAGCAAAGAGGTCTAAAACTGACTATACAGTCCCCTATGACAAAACCTCTTGGTTCACAGATAAATGTCAGTAGCAACCTCCCTATAACTTCACTGGAGCAGAAGTAGGACCTAGTACCTTAATTGCTTTTCATTCTTGTGATGATTCTTCCAGTATAAAGTTGAGGGGGATTAGCAAGGCAAGGAAAACTTACACTGCTGTTGCCAGTACCATACTTAGCCTGTGAACAAACTGAATACACCAGCTTTGAGGACTGTCAATCTGTCCCTACTTGGGCATGACATTTTCTAAATGAATTAATCAAAGTGAAAGCATATTGTAGTCAAATTCAAAACTGTAACCCCAATTTCACAACAGCCTGATGTACCACATTAACTCCCACTTCAATTACTTTCATCCCAATGTTTTCCATTATAGTACACCAACTGGGCTCTGCACCTACAGGGTCATTAGGCACTAACGGCTAGCTTTTCATTGCAGCACGCAGCAGGGACATAAATCACCTCAGCCAGTTTTAAAGGGACCATTTAGGAGGAAATTATTAATTTGTAATCATTGAAAGTGAATGGAAAACAAATGAACCAAACAAAAGTTTTATTCTCTAGTAATGTCTTTAAGGATGGGGGGGAAGGATTTCTTAATAATGGTTTAATTAACAAAGATGTAAATCCATGCAGTAAACAGAGCAAGAAAAGCAGCAGCAGAACTACAGCAGATACACACTGCACAGCATCCAATTGTATTACCTGTCTATATAATTACGCCTCAGATATTAATTAGAAATGTGTCTTCTGTAAAGCTAGCATCACTCTACTCCAGCTATATAACAATTTGCCCTTTAGGGAAGAAATAGTAGCAGTCAGACATTTTAAGATACTGTATTAAACACTGGGGCTAAATCCCTCAAAGCCATTCTCCCTTTCTGGTTTTACAGCTCATGCTCACTAATGCTAATGAGCAATTTGATTCATGTGACTACTCATATGAGTCATAGACAGCTAAAAAATTACTCATGTGTGTAGGAGTTCCTGTATAGTAAGGATGGGATTTTTTAGAAGTACTCTGCAAAAATTTATATTTGTTTCTGTCAAAATCAGTGGTCAAATTGCCATTTATATCAAAGGACCTGCTTCACAGTCCACTGAAGTCAGTAGAAAGAGTTTTCAACAACACCACGTGCAGACTTAAAGAAAAACACAAGCTTAACAACTTTATTGGATCAGTGCAAGAGCACACTGCAGGATTGAGCCAAATGCCATTATTCACATGAGTGAAGTTGTTTAAGTGTTTGCAAAACTGGGGCTTAAGTCAACAGGAACACACACGTTGGTCTAAGAAGAATTCAGCACGTAGCAATGGTGTTTATTTGAATGTTCCTGTGTTTATAGGCAGCAGTACATTCAAGGTTCCTTGAACATGTAAGGACTGAAATAAGCACAGCTGTGCTTGGGCTCCAGATATGTTCCATATGTATTCATACAGCACAAGACATAAACTTCTGCCCCTTGAAATGTTATCACCAGCTGGGGCAGAATGACACCCAACTGCCCAGTTGTTACTGCGCAGTCATTTAGTACTTTCTTTAGCAAGTTTCTGACCCTACTGCGCAGTAGCACTGAGTTACTGCGCAGTAGCACTGGCATCACAGTTTGTATCTGCTAACGCTACGTCACCATAGTGACAAGTTACATCACTGTAGCTCATCACTACAGTGATGTAACATCACAGGTAGACGGACCCACTGAGTGGGAAATAATGGAACTTTTGGGTGTGTAGCTATCAAAGATTCATAACACTGACATTTTCAAACCACCTCAGAAATATCCTGGACCTTGGCTGATGTATAAAGCCATGCAGATAATTTAAAATAGACCTTTTGCAGTACCCAAATGGACAATGTAATATTTGACTACAAATAATTGAAAGCAATGAAAGGCATCATTTTGTTGTGCTGAAAAAAAAGCAGCTCAATTTGGATTTTATCAAATTTTTCCCACCCTCAGTACTGTACCAGGTGCGGGCTGTGAGAAGGTATGAGATATTTTGAGATGGTGACCTCCTGGCTATAGTATCAGTTTAATGTCCTCTACCAGAATCTATCTGGAACTTGTAGAGAAATGGATTGAACTGTCATATAGGTTTTTTGCATCTCTGAATTATGGTGAACTCCAGCTCTGACACTGTGCTAGCAGAGAGATAATTGAACTTTTTGTTTCACAACTACTAAGCAATCAGCTTGATACTGCATGTATATGTACCAGAAAAGCCAAATCATATCACTGAGCACCATCTTGTTTCCAAGATTAACATATCAGAATGACTATTTCTTCATGGGGTAAATTAGTTTCTGTCATTACAGGAGAAGTCATAATTGACCAGGGATTGAGGTTTCTTGCAGTAAAACACATGGTTAAGCCCAGTGAGTATAGTAATATAAGTATGGATTTGGTCCTTATTGTTATTTTAACACTGCCTGTTAAAAATGAAAGCACTGAGTCAAAAAGGCATAAATGAAATCTTCATGAAAAATATCCATATAAAAAAGCCCAGACTGGTGTGGTGGGTATTTCCAATTGTACAAAAGGTTATGCATGCAAAGGGAAGTTACAGTTTTAAATTGAAAAAAGGCTGGCTTTTTAGAGGGCATCCCCACAGCCTTACTTTTCAAAGAATGACTAACTTAAACAGTTTCTGTAAATTGGCAGATATATAAACTCACTATGAACGACACTGCCATTTTGTATGTGAAGATCGTCTTGGACCACTATCATGTTTGTACTCAAAAAGTTTAAGCCTTTGTTTTGAATGTACCTCAAAAATCAAAGAGGTCCCTGGCAATTAAAATACAGCCCAAAAGTTCTGGTTGCTGTTATGTAATTTAGAAATCTCTCCATCATGGAATCTCTTTACTTAAGTCTGTTGGTCACTGACCTAAGCCAGAAAAGAAAAAAAACCCCAAACCTGCTGACACTAAAGCCACCCCTTGTTAAGCTAAAAGGAAGTGGTTCTGTCTGTAATTGCCATATTCTTCCAATATGAGAATTGCAGGTCTAGTTTGGAGGTAAATATGAAAATTGTCCAGAATACAGAGGGCATGGGAGCAGTGGCAATGTCTCTTGAATTTATACCCATATAGCAACTGGTCGTAAGTGGTGAAGCACAGTGCTAGTTTGTCAGAGGGACTGACTCAATGCTTATTGAAGTCAATGGAAAACTCCCTTTTCATCAATGGACCTCACACTGATAAATTTCTAACAAGAGGCAAGGCTTGAAACTTAGACACTTGTTTCATGGGCAACCAAAGAAGATACTGAGTTACAGGGATTAAAATATAATACCTTGGACCAGATCCTATTTCAACTACTAAGTGAACTGATGCAGCTAAGTGTCATTCTATTCTACCCTGCATAAATCCCTGAAAAACTTAGTAGAAAGGTGGCTGTCTCCTTCTCCTTACTGCTTTTCTGGCACTTAGCTTCAAGACTAAGGCTAAATACGGACATTCAAAAAGCCCAAGACAGAAGCACTCCAAGTATCAAAGTACTCTAGGTTAGGTTGGAAGTGAACAGAACAGATGTTTGCTATTTGGTGGTGGTGGTTGGGAGGTGGAGGGTGGTGCTCAGAGCCTGCCTGCGCTGGCTGAGGCCAGCAGGCAAGGAGTGCTCTTGCATACTTCCCAGGGTCTCCCTACTACTACCCCTGACCCAGCTGTGCACAGAGGAGACGCAGCCTTTTCTGTCTCTTCTCTGAGACAGCCTAGGTGCAGGGCTAGGGGGTACTCACCTGGGGCAGAAGAGCACTGGCCAAGTATAGCAGGCCATGCAGTGAGAGGCCCCTCAGATGCTGGCAGAATGCAACCTAAAGTTGAGTCTTAATGGGATCTGGTATAGCTGTTCAATAAAGTGTTCTAGCCTAAAGTGCTTATTCAGATACCACATCCATCTAGGGTTAACTTAGACAGGAATCCATGAATGTCTGTTTGGTTACAGCTGTCTAGTGATTTCTGTGTGTGTATCACATGATAAGTGTAACTTCTGTACCTAACCTAATCTAGCATCACGTTACAAACAGAGAAGTAGTAATAGTTCTTTAGATACTTGTGTGGAATAGAATAGACTCATGCACCAGTCCACTTAGGCACCTGATACGTAGAGAAAGATCTGCCCCTAATATTTAAAATAACTGACAATACCTCTACATATCACCACAGTGAGGAAAACCAAATCCTAAAAACCAGACTCAATGACAATAGTCTTGATTTGGTGATTTTCAGCTGTCTTGATACCCCCAAATGGATAATTTAAACCTATAAGTGACTATGCAAAGAGAAGATCCATTGCCATATAGCTGAAATCAAATCACAGCAGGACACTGTATATTATATATTCTACACTAATATACTTGCAATATACAAGTGTGGTTTGTTGCACTGAAACTTACCAGGTGAGTAATTGCTCCTCTGAACTAGATACAATTACATCTGTCTGATGTGGATCTCCAGATATGTTGGACTGCAAGATGTTGTGATCATTCACTTTGCATATGCAACCAAACAAACTAGCTCAGAGAGAAGGGATGTTATATATTAAACCTTGCTTTCTAAAGCATTATTAATATCATATGGGATCAGGTTTATTAACATAGCTTTAAATTGCAGCATTTCTGAACTAATTTCTTAGATATTGATTACATTCTCTGTGGGGCAGTAAACAATAAAAGGTAAGATACTAATTACTTGATATTCATGCTTACCGAAGCATGGAGGACCCACTGTCAATTGAAATCCTAAAAATGTCTGCTATTGCAGATGACTTGCTTCTTGCCTTCTCACTGACAAAACAGGAATATGATTAAATAAAACCTCTCTTGGTAGCTTGCCTGCTTCGTGACTGCAAGCATTTTCTTCCCCCTTGATGAGGTATCTCTGGGTATAAAGGGAAGGAGTCATTCACTCAAAATAGCAGAATATTTGCTTATAATGACTCACTGAGCTCAAGAGACTTCATTTTAGTCCCAATAGCACTGGTTAAATTCAGAATCGCAGTTTTAGTTACTAGAGACATATGAAAGCAAAATACATGCCTTGCTCCTTGGGTACTCCTTAAGAAGATGGTAGGAATCCAAGCAATTAGCCAAAATGATCCAGCTTTAAAGAAGCACAGAACTGGAAGGAAACCCACAACAATCTGCACTGTAATCAGTGGGTGCATTTTTTGGAAACCCTGAACACAACAAGAATGAACGAGTCATAAAAGACATCAGCTGAGGTTGCAGGTAAAGGAAGAATCTCAGTCTCACAAATAAATAAAAAACATAACAATGGGCTTGATGTGCTTCTCAGTTACTGTCATTTTCTGTTGATTTTTCTTCACTAAATCCAAGAACAAATCTTGGCAAAATCTGCACAATGGAGTGGAAGTCTACTATATTTTTGTCATGGCATATTCAGATTTTTGTCATGATGATCTCTTCCTGAGATGCTGCCCCTAAAGCAGTGGTCTCCAACCTTTTTAAGTAGGAGATCCCCTTTGGCATTTAAAAGCAATCCAAGATCTACTGTGCACCATTGCCATCCCCTCTCCCCTCTCTCCCACCCAGAAGGTAAGTCCATGGGGAAGGAAGTGGGGAGCAGATCAAGGCAGAGGGAGAAAAAATTATTTGGGGGCACAACTCCCCAGCAGGTAAGTCTTACCCAGCCAGGGCCCCACTCAACTTACCCCTGTGGTACTGGCCTTCACCGCAGGGGCCTCAATCTAGCCCCTGCCCTTTCCCTCCCCCATGGACTAACCTGCTGGGCTGGGGCACACGTGTGCATGCATGCGGGCACTCAGCCTGCCCCCTCCCCCCCAGCCTTGGATCAAGAGTCTCCAAGATTTACCGCAAGAGGCTCTGAGATCTACCAGTGGATCAAGACCCACTGGTTGGTGACCACTGTTCTAAAGCATTGAGCTACTAAGAGGTTACTCTTTCAGATGAATACAAAATAGAAATAGCAAAAATTTATTAACAAGTTTCTGCAGGATTGAAGCCTGTGTTATGGGCATGCCGAAGCCACACTACTCATGTAAATAGTGCAGCTGACAACAATGGCATTGTTTGCAAGCATGAAGTGAAGTACACACATTGGCGTTTGCCAGATCAGTACTCTAACATTTTTTTTCTGACATACCAGATTCATCATCTGCAAAGACAACAACTTTTACCACTTCCATCTAAGAACTCAAAGCAAAACTGTCACCACAAATACTTCTGTCCAGAGCATGTGGCATCAAAACCCCCTCTTTAAGACCATAAAAATATTGTTGACATTTAACTCTTCTAGAAGTTCCTTTTCTTCCTCTCAGCTTACACTGTATTTAAATACACAGGGAAGGATGTTATGAGCATGTGAACATACGTTCTGATAGTTTTATTTAAGGAAAAGATTTAAAAAAAAAATCAAAGCTTTTAGCTCTGTTCTCTTTTGGTTACCATTACAAGCAAAAAGCCAAACCAAAGCAAAAAGCCCTAGAAAAAAAAAAAAAGAGTTGGGAAGGGAGAGTCCAACTTAAATGAACATTTTACTGAAAGCTTTTTAACCCCTTACAGGCCTATCCATTTTCTTCTATCTTTTACCCTGAAAATTAGATCTCTTTTTTTTCCTTTATGAAAATAATTAAACATGTAATACCATTGCTACTATCACTAGTAGCTATGATAATACAGATGTTCTGGGTCTTTTATACAGCATTTTATTTGCAAAAGCTATATATAGGCTTGTGTCAGCACTTCAACTATAAATGCTCATTTTCAGACATTTATAACATCTCTTCACCTGATGCAAATAACAATCCTCCAGAAACTTAGCATGCAGATTCTCAGCACCAATATGTTTTATTCTCTCTCTCTGGAATTGGAAGAATATGATTTTTTCCCATCACCTCCCTTTTACCCTGCTCATTCATCATTGCTTCTTCACTGGCCATAAATAGCATTGAGATACTTACTGTTGATGCAAATGCCTTCATCTCTGTTGTCCCAGCATTATGAATTACCCTTAAGTGTCTGCCCCACAGATGCACCATCTTTTTTCAAAACTCAGTTTGCAGCTCTTTATTCTACTAAATTTATCTCCTCTGCTATTATTATCGAACTCTGTTCAGAGATAGATCCTGTAGTGCAATCAACTGGCACAGATCTTTCAACGGAACTGCCTTCACTCAAACTAGCTGAGAATCTCTTTTAAATGCATCTTCAGCCCTAAAAATGCATTATTCAACTTAACAGTTAAAGCATTTGGGGATATGGTGATTATGAAGATCCAGTACAAAATAAACACTTAATTTGTAGTGCACCTAATAATTATTTATTGTAGTGGGGATTAGCAAGAAACAAGAAAATGCTTTCTGTTTCCTGTCTGCTGTGATTTGTGGATGGACAGATAGGCTCACACACATATGTACATACAAGCACAGCTTGAATTGGTCTGGGAACTTAGTGTGAACTGAAACCTTTTCAGATTCAAAACTTGTTTATATCCTGGACCTAGGCAAGGCACCCTTCACAGTGAACATGCCATCTGTGGACCCAACCCTGCCTGCCTTGGGAGCATGAGTTCACACTGGCTTCCGTGGAAGCGCCAAGAACTATCAGGATTGAATGCTTTGTTTATTGTAAAACAGCTCCCTATTCCAGATTACTAAAATCATTTTAGGCTTCCACAGATGACAGCTTTCTAGATTCTAATTCCTACAATAATTTGTATCCCTAGGTCATCAGTTTCATTTCCTGCCTGCAAGGATTGTCAAACAGCACAGAGAGGTCATTCTTCTGCTTCAAATACACCAACTTACTGAGGATTCGGGATGCATGCTTAGAGTCTGCTTATAAAATAGTTACAATTTTCATTTGCAAGCAAACAGGTGGCAACATCACTGTTTTACTATAAAAAAGAAATGACACCTTGTCACACTGTGCGACATTGCTAAGCAAGTGGAATCTTCTGGTCTTTATAGCTAGCTTGCCAATTGTATTTTCCGCTCTGCTGCTGAAGGCTTGTTAGGATAAAACAAGACTAACATAGATATATAAAAACCAAACAACTGCAGTTCAGTCTGTTCCCTATGACATGAGTGACATGTATGATATACAGTGATTTAAGCAGGCGTTCCTCCTGTCTGCAGAACTGCCAGATCTCAGCATTAAAAAAACATGAGTCAGGCCCATTAAATTCATGAGCCTAGTTAAAAACCAGGAGATTTTAAAGATAACACATTTTGGTTCTTTTTATTCAGATCCTGTTGTATTGTCTGCAATCGCGAGTAATCTGATTCCTGGAATTGAGTCGTTAAGGTAAACACCAAATATCAGAAGACTTTCAGTCAAATTTTAAAAGATGAAAACACTATGCCCAAAACCAAAACTTGGGATATAGTCTTCTTCCATATAAATCAGTTGGTGGTCTGCCATTCACTTTAATAAATGACCTCAACCTTTACTTTTCATCATTAACTGCTCAAAAAACAGAAAATATGAATGTCCCCAAAACCTTATTCGGGTCTAAAATAAACATAGACTCATTGTCATTGGCTGCTTAAGATGGTTCCATCTGTGGAATATACTAACTTTATTTTTGCTTTAAAATGGTTCCAGCTGAGTGGCTGATAAGTTGATTTAGAAATCTTCACTGTTGTGCTCCAAGAACAATTGTAATACATCTTTCCTATTCTGTTCTTGTGGGTGGAATCTTGCATGATCAAACTACTGCTTTTGGCCTAAAAGGCAGGTAAGGCAGAAGAGGGGCATCTTGAGAAATTCTTACTAATTTGTATGGAGTAATACCACCCCCCACCCCCAAACCCTGGAATAAAAATGAAGCAATCTCCTACCCTCCACACAAAGAAGATTTTCAGTGCAAAAATAGAATCTTACATGCTACAAAATGAATAACAGAGGCAAGCAATACATTTAAGCAAAGGTGCTTTACCCAGTGACCAGTGTAACTTACTGATGATTTGTGGAGCAATTAGAAGTTTGTAGAGATTTAACTGGTCATCCACTGCCAGATTTTTCCTATTTCTAGCTGCTCAGCCAACTGAAAAGACCCCTTAATAAATATTAATTCAATCTCTTTGTATGAATGCAATTGCTATTATTTCCACCGGAATACAGTAAGGTCATAAATGAAAGGAAGGTGATCTGCCCAACCAGGCATTGGAAGACAAGTAATCAATGACGTAACTTCTGTATTTAAATCCATGCTATGAATAAGTCTGATAACCCTTGACTGGAGCTGACTGGGACACAGAAAAGGTCTGGCTGCTAAACTGTGATCAATGTGCAGATTTTCACAAGTTCAACAGGAAGACAAACTAATTCAAACCTGAGGTGATGAAAGCATTCACAAATATCTGTCTGCCTCCTTGCTAAAAGGAGGAATGCAAAATTTGACTCCTGTTCAGCTTTGAGTTGACAAATCTGAGAATGAAATATTAACAAGAAGAGTTGCTATAAAATCCCATCAGTCTTCAACAAGTAAATCTCACACCATAAAATGCTCAAGAAAAAGGATTTATATTGCTTAAAAAGAAAACATCATTTGAAATTGGCCCAAGAGAAGAGGTCAAGAAATGCTTCATACACAGATGGCTTAGTTCTTGTTTTGAGAACATCTTCAAGGACTTCGTGTCCCAGAGACCTAAACTACAGCTGAAAAATTATACATAAATGTATATACAACTTTCATTTGCTTTTGAAAAAGGGAACTCTGGCTGAACATTTGGCTGTAGATATCATACCCTGAGACAGTTGTGCTCAAACTTCCAGCCCCATTGGGCCAGATCATGAGCACAGGGTCAGTCCATGGGCTGGATCCAATGGGCAGTGTCAGTCTGTAGATCTGATTCAAAATGGGATCAGTGTGGGGGGTCAGTCCACAGATATGACCCCATATGCCAGGTCCGGTCATGGCATACAGCCCAACCGCACAGAAGGGGCCATGTCATCCAGTTCTCAGGGCACCCCACGGGTGTGGAAGTGGGGTTGCATTGATTGCCACAGTTCGGGAAGCTGTGGCAATTAATGCTACTACCACTCCCTCCCCACCAAATTTCTAGATCTGTGGAGAGCTCTGTGGGTCAGATGACACAGCCCCATGAGCCACACATTCAACCTGCGGACCAGAGGTTGAACATCACTGTCTTGTAATATCAACTAAAATGATCTGGAGGGTTGCTGAATGAATGCTGTCAGCAGGAGGGTCCTCCAAGTTTAGTGCCCACCAGGACCCTAATATTTTGGTATTACTTTCTTGCACCTCTTTGCAGAAGGTCAGATAGTGAAAATCAGAATTTATTAATTTGCAAAAAAACAATAGAAATATTGTATTATTAAAGACTCATCATTTGGTACTCCTCAGTCACTGCAGAACATCACCCTCTTCTGCTTTAGGCATGGATCTTGAAAACTATTTAGAAATAATTGGTCTTTTTTAATGCTTAACTTGAAATTTTGGACAGCAAGTCTCATAGAGGAGTAGACTTCACATTTCTATGTATCTACTGGATTATTTGTTTTTCCTTTGGAGTGATGAATTAACCAGAGTTCATGATAATTAACATCTTTTCCCTGTTATTTTACCATTTAAAAAACAAATGTGTAGTGATAGTTATGAAGAGAATGTGCCAGGACCTCTATTAAAATTTTAGATAAGAAAAATCAATGGCCAAGATTTCCAAACATGATTAATAACTTTGAGTGCATTATTTTTGAGTGCATAACTTGAGGAACCATAAAAGGGTCCTGATTTTTAGAACGAGCTAGACACTCTCTACCTACAAATTTAGCTTTTGAAACTGTGCACTGAAAAAAAAATAAGGCACATAAAATTGCTACCATCACGCTCGAAGTCCATACTGGTACATCCCTTGTAGTCTTTATTTAGAGAATATTTTTCACAGCAAATGTCAAAGGGAAAGGACTTATACTTGATTACAGGAATCAATAGATTTAAGCTACCCAGGAAAGCCTATTGGATTTGCAAATGAGATACCTGTAAAATGCCCAGTGAATCCGGAACAAAAGAGAACATATTGTACATTCAGGTCTCCAGGAAAAAAACCCAAACCCACTGTTGTGGATTTAGATCACAGACAGAGAAACAAATCTTGGGGTCAACATCCTAGCTGGAAATAAATGGAACACCATAGTTCAACACACAATGTTCTGAGCTGCAAATGAATGGCTTTTCATTGCAGAGGTGGAAGGAGATAAAGAGAGATGAAAGCTTTTTATTTAACATAGACAAGAATGCAGACCTCAGAGATGGCTTTGAATTAAAAACCTGAACAATTTACATAGTACAAGGATAATGAGACAGAATGTCTAATAGCTTTAAAAAATTCAACAACATAATTACTGTCATGAAAAGAGCCATAGAAGCTTCATCTTCTGAACTACTTTTGAAGAAGTTTCTGGCTTGGAAATCAAACATGGTCAAGCTATACAACATTTCAAGGGTCACAGTTCAGCAACGTATTTAAGCATGAACAGAAGCATTTAGCTATAATTACATGCCACTCAAGTCAAGAGCACTTAAGCACATGCTTAACTTTACACATTTGCTTAAACACTTTGCTAAATCCAGACAGACAGCTAAATCACAATATAAAAGATTCATCAACACCTGCAACACCTCCATCCCATCTTGACTCTTAGACAGCAGTACACTGCCTAGTGCCTAAATCAAAGCCAACAGAAACCAACAGAAAGATTCCCAATTATTTTAATGCATTTAGTTTTCAGCCAATAAGGAACCAGAATGAATGGATCCTCAGACAGGACACAGGAAACTCATCTGAATTCGTACCTTTTAATAGTTTCTAGACCAACTCTTTTTTTAGTAAGTTAACAGTTATGCACCCACTAGTCCTGTCAGCAGACTCTTCTTTTCATAAATACCCTTTTTTCTAAATTCATCTATTGTTGATACTTTCTTACCTCTAGTTTGTGTCCTTACAAGGCCCAAGATACTCAATGGTTTCAATAGTTTTCTAATACTATTGTTAACCTACCATAGATACTTCAGTATACTTTGGGTCTTTTTCATTTCCTACATTGTGTATTATGATAAGTAATATTGTATCCATGGTAAAAGACTATGGTTTTAATTATGGCTTATTTCCTTCCAGTTAGTACATCAATTTCACAAACTGTTTTTTCCCTCTGGTTGCTCCCTACCACATTTTAAGATTACAATTACACACCATAAACTACTCCACCTATCTCTTTAGCCCTAACAAAGAAGACACATCATAACTCACCAGCTAAGATAACTTTTCCCATCTTAATGATGGCATGTGACCTTTCAGAATAATCAGGCTTTGGTGAATGTATACAGAAATTTATTTTAGTATGCCTTAGTCTGCCACTCAAAGTAAACTGGTTAAGGGCTTGATTCAAAGTTTTTCACAGTCACTGGCAACCTTTCCATTTAGCATGAATTTTAAATGCCAGGTTCCTGATTTGCAAGGATTCTGAGAAACTACTGTTCTCACTGAGTTCAACAGGAATTGCTGAAGCTCAGCACTTAAAAAATGAGCTTTTTTCTGATGAAGTATATTGTGAGGGGGAAGTCTCAAACTACTCAGTATTTTTCTTTAAGTCCCAGCTCCCTACATCATGTGATGACATGGGAGACCGCACAGGAGACCATCATGTTCATGTGATGTTATGGGAGACCACACAGGTTCATATAAAAGAGAGATTCGAGTCTTCACAATTGCTCAGAAAAGCCTGAAAATAGGCAGTGAGTAAACAGCTCGAAAGAAACCCCCCAACAAGAATCACCCTCCTCTAAAGCACAAGCAAACAACAATAAACATAGTTACACAACTCAAAAAGTTAATGTTTTTTAAAAGACTTCAAATTTGTAAGACAACCTCATGACCTCAGGGATCATGACGTGTGAACATCTAACGCTGGCAGCTTATTTTTGGCTTATTTTTATAATTGGGCCTATAGGAAAAAAGAGGAAACCACCTTTCTATCAAGAAATGCAACTGAAAATAGGACAGTTGTGAAAAGACGCAGCTGAAAAATAATTGTAAAACAAAACTTCATTTAGCTCTTCTGCATGCCAGCTGTGCAACTCAGGATATCATGCTGGATAGGAGGGGTATTTGGCTTTATAAAGATAAGTGGGGAGAAAACTTAGCTGCACACAAGGGTCAAAGAATTTAGCAGTTCCTTCAAATTCATTGAGAAAATGAGTTTAGCATTTCCATTCCCAAATAGAGAGAATAAAACACGCTGACAAGACAATCATGGCATAGAAAAATCAATGTGGAAAGTCTTAAGCTGTCCCAAGAGCACCTACATTAGCCATGAGCCTGACTACACAAAGATCAACCCCATCAGCAATCAAAAATGGAAATGAAGTTGTGTAAATGCATGACAGAAACAAATCACAGCCAAATGTATTTGCTTTAATGTGAAAATGGAAGCATTTAATTTCTTAAGACAATCAATAATATGTAGAGCAAAGGAATAACTTTTTTATGAGCATCTTTAACAATTTTTATTATTTCAAGCAAAGTATAGTGACACTGGCTATTATAATATTACTTGCTATATTGGGGAAAGAAGAACTATTGGGCCTAATTCTCATATGCAGTAAGGATGCTTTGGGCCACTGTGACAGAATAAAGGGGTCTTTACACTGGCATAAATATATGTTACTCTCATTTTAAGGCCCCTTTGTGCTGTCAGAGTGATGTAAAGCCCCCTTTGCCTCAATAAGAACCAGGCCTCTGAATTTTAAGAAAAGACAAAATACTGTTATAATAATGTAATATAAACAGAAATAAAAAAACCCATATAAAATGTTCCTATGGCCCTTCCCAGTGCAGTGGTAAAGGGAAGGTGACCAGGACACCAGCCCCATGTGCTGGTGTAGAGCAGGTATAAGAACAGCAGCCGCTGCCACTGTTTGTCTGGCCACTGCTGCTACCCTTGCTCCTGTTACTACCCAGGGCCCAGAATTCACTTGTTATATCTGTGCAGTGCCAGATTAAGGTTTACTGGGGCCCAAGACAAACCGAAAATTGGAGGCCCCTCTTCCCTGCAGGAGCTAGATTCCCACGAAGGGGAGCAACCCCTTCCCTTCTTGGTACTTTCGCTGCCAATGGTGAGGCAGGCCTCCATGCCCTGCAGGGGAAGCTGGGTAGACCCAGCTAGGCTCAGGGTAGGGTGGCACATGCCCACCTCTCCTCCCTGCTCTCTACCCTCCCTTACACCTGCTATAGCCAGAGCAGAGCCAAGTGGGGTAAGGGCAGATGCAGGCTGCCAACTGAGGGCTCAGGGCTCTCCACTCTGCTGCTTTTGCCCTGGGGCCCCCCTGTGTCTCCTGTGTCCTGCCTGCCTGGCAGCAGGGGCACAACTCACCATCCGCTCTGCTGTTAGGCAATCAGGGGATGTGTGGCTGGCACAGGGCACCCAGGGCAAAGGCAGCAGAACGGAGAGCCTTGAACCCACAGCGAGCAGCCCAATCTGTCCTGTGCACAAATCGGGGGGGCGGGTGGGAGCATATGCCCCCCATGCCTCCCCCAGGAGGTGCACACAGCAGCAGGGAGCAGCAGGGAACACCCCCCAGGCTGCACGCAGAGCCAGTCTGGCGCAGACTGGACTCAGTGCTGCAGTCACTGCTTGCAGCACCAGGGGGGTTGGTCTAAGGTGCAAGGTACATACAGCATCTGCACCAAACTAATCGTAGGTACTGGCTCCAGGGCTGGTCCACACTGTGCCCCATTGGACTAGCCTTGCCCTCTGGCTGCAGTGCAGCTGGATCCAGCCTGCAGACCAGTCCAGAGACCATCATCTAACCTGCAGAACTGAATGAGTTTGACACCCCTGCACTACTGGATACCTGACAACCAAGAAGACTGAAGATACCAATTAACCACACATGGGCCACTGAGCAGCCAGAGGATGTTTCTTTACAGCCTTTAATAACCCAGGGTGAGAGCTCAGCTAGTAACCTAGAGAAGAAAGACACTTAATCTCCTCACCCATCCTATCCTCATCTCAGTGACTGATTTTATGAAGAATAAGTGCCACTAACAGGAAAGCCAATTTCAGGTAAAAGGAAGACGGGGAAAAAAATCACCAGAAAGCCCCCCCCTACTTTCAGTTCTAATTCAGAGTTGTATCTGACAGCAGGGAGTTCTAGCCACTGGAACAAAATATCACTGAGTGATGTGCACCAAAAAACAGAAGGCAAGTGGAGTTTTCTCTTTAAGATTGAGTGACAAATTGTGTCTGCAATTCATCACCTCTCTGAAATGCCTAATAGTCCTTTAGGCATCAAGAGCATCTTTAGACACACTCCAGAGTGTGTGTGGGGGGGGAGAGGGAGCGGGGGGGGGGG
>JAGPOW010000304.1:107991264-108075040 GCA_030014935.1 Caiman crocodilus | reverse complement strand
CCCCCCCCCCCCCCCCCCCCCCCCCCCCCCGCCCCCGCCCCCCCCCCCCCCCCCCCCCCCCCCCCCCGTTGCTGTAATTAGAGCAGCTCTGAGAGCCACTGTAATTAAAGTGCCCACAGTGTCATGTGTGTTCACTGTCCCGCACTTCAAAATGGGGGTGAGGATGCTTTATCTAAAGCTTGTTTGATGAGCTTTAGTTAAAGGGCCCCCGCCACCATTTTGAAGCATGGGGATGCTGAATACATGTTATGCAGAGACTGATTAGCATGCTCTGCTATTTGCTAATGGGCATGTTTTGGAGCAGACATCGGCACATGTATACGTGCCCCAAGTTTCCTTTCAGCAGCATTTCACAGTCTGCATGAAGCATGGCAACTACTTACGTTGCCATAACTAAAAAGAAACATTATAATGCAAAAAAGAAAATCAAGGCTCAAAATATAACAGTATATTAACATACCAAGGTCTAAGCCAACTATTTTAATGCATGCAGGGATGCACCATCCCAAAACCCCAAACCATTACTATGTTGATTCTCTGGCAGCAGTTTGTTTTACAGCAACAACATTTCAACACAGTTATATTTTATGCTATAAATCACTCAAGTAGCTACTACCATCCTTCTCCTGCAGTCCCCTGACCCTGTGAAGGCAAGATCCACATCATATTTCACTGTTTCCTGGCTCATGCATTTAAAAGCCATGGAAAGAAGGGTTGTAAAAAAAAAAGACGTGCACAAATATATGCAGGCTGCACAAGAAGCCTGAAAGATGAAGTGTGATTTGTGTGCTACATAATGTTTGTTGTTAGAATTTCTGAAATTCTACCCTGGCAGGGCTCCATAATATGTCTGTCATTAAATCACAATAAAAATAAAGAGAGTGAACTGTAAACTAAAAGCATCTAGCTATCCAGACATAAGGCTATGTAAATGTAGTTTCTGCATCTCCAACATTGTTAAGAAGGTACAGTCCTGAAAGACTGAAGAAGTACCTATATATGTCAACCTCCCATTTGGTCAGCTGTACAGAAGACAAATACTGTCTCCATATATGTAGCAGTCTGCGGGTTCTAAAAAGAGCTTGGTTGAGGAGACAGTAATGCTAGTGCTGACAGACCTTGACCTTGATTATAATCCGCTTCACCCAAAATCCACTGAAGTTCACGGAAGCCTAGATGAAAGGGTCTCTGGTGATGATTAGATCAATGTACCATGCAACAATCAGTAAAATTAACCGTATTTACTACCTTTACTAGCACATCTTCATCATATTTGTAATTATTTTCCTATTGTTAATAATACAGCTCTCTTGAAAGGTGAAGATGAAGTACATCACTGTTTTGGACTGAATTTTCTCTCAGTGGACCCTGCACATACTGGCTTTTTCTTGGAGTAAGTGACAATATCCTACAAGTTTGTGTATTAAGGAAATAATAACAGTATTACAGAATGATTTACACTTTCAGAGTACTGGACAAACATAAATTATTCCTCACAGTACCTCTCTGGGGGAGAGAAGTATTATTTTTTGTGTTTTATTTCAAAGGCTGTGCTTTCATACTCTCCTGCTACCTGCCTCTCCCCATTCTCCACATTCTGCATACAGTCCTCTATACCTGTGCAGAAGCTGAGATGAGCAGAAAATTAGGACTATTTTTTCTTTAACTTGTGTGCAACCTCATCCCACTCCATGTCAATCCTGTGGCACAAACCATGGTAACAGTGCCCTTAAGGAACTGCATTAGAATATGAAGTGGCTTGTAAGTAATGGGATTTAAGCTCAATGCACAGGAGTTTTGTTATTATTATTATTATTATTAGGAATTGAAAAGGATCTGGAAAGGAGGAAAGTATACTTTTTACAGAAGAAAGCACTCAAATAACCTTCATCAGTGATGCTCCATTAGAGTCACAGGAACCTGTCCAAATGTCTACAGGAATTACAGCCTGCTTCTCCTGGGTTTGGTGAGTGACAAGCAGGAGGGCCTAAAGGCAAAAATTCTAGGCACCAAACATTTGGGTCCTATTTTCTAAGGGAACCAGATGGCACCTGACATGTGTTGGCCACTTGCTAAGATGAGATATGAATACAAAGAGATCAAGAAGCTCAGACAAATGTAGGACTTGATGGAAGAAAGGGTGCAGTATTCATTTACAACCAGTATTTGTTTACCCGGTCAGGTTTACCAAGTTGCAGTGGAGGGTGTTACGCACCTGAATGATCAGTTATGTAACCATGTAGACAATGAGAAACACATTCCTTTGTGAACAAAGGGAAAAAGGCAACAAGTATTAAATTAGGCAGATAATAATGAAATAACTTTGCTTAGCTTTATATTTTTAGTCAAACATTCACCACTTAAAGTCTGGAAAACAAAACAGAATACAGACACACTTAAGTGTGACCCAGCATGCTGTACTTGGCCTTGGTGAGGCTGCAGCTGGAGTACTGCATCCAAATTTTGGGCTCCACAATTTAGGAAGGACATGGAGAAGCTTAAAAGAGTACAGAGGAGAGCCACGTGCATCAGAAGGCTAGAGAACAGACCTTATGAAGAGAGGCTGCAAACCATGGGACTCTTCAGCATGGAAAAGTGCAGGCTCAGGGGTGACTTGTTGGCAGTCTGTAAGTATATAAAGGGTGCGAATCAGGATCTGGGGGAACACCTGTTCACCAGAGCACCCCAGGGGATTGCAAGGTCCAACAGTCACAAACCCCTGCAATACCGTTTTAGGCTGGACATAAGGAAAAACTTCTTTACTGTTTGAGCCCTCAAGGCCTGGAAAAGACTCCCCCCAGAGGTGGTGCAAGCACCTTCTCTGGACACTTTTAAGAAACATTTGGATACCTATCTTGCTGGGATCCTTTGACCCTAGCTGAATTCCTGCCCCTTGGACAGAAGGCTGGACCCAATGATCTTATGAGGTCCCTTCCAACCCTAATGTCCATGAAATCTATAAGTAAAAACATTGGGGTATGCATTTGCTTTTATGGTGTTACAGAAGGACAAGCCGAATGAAAAGCCAAGAAGCCTTCTGGCTTATAAAGCTGCTGTGCAACGTAGATTTTGTGTGGGAGTTGACCACTGAACTCAGTGTGCCTTAGCTAGCTTTCAAATGCTGAAGATAAAAGTGCTTAAAGTCATAAAATCAGACCATTTTAAAAAGTCATACTGAATGGTTCAATCACTATAAAACCCACAGAAGGGGAAATTTGGCTTCCAGATATATACCTATAATGAATTTTACGCCACACACATCTCTCTCCACTGCCATTTGTTACCACCACCCTCTCCTCCCTGCCCCCTTCCCAGGTGAAATGATCAGCTAGCAGGTTATAACCGCGCAGTAACTTAGGACTTGTGTATACAAGTACTAAATGACTGTGCAGTAACAGTGCAGTCAGTGTCTTGTGTAGATGTGGCCCCTGACTCCCAAGATGTCCCAAATCATGTCTCTGGTCCCAATTTAAGCCAAAGTACCTGGTAGATTATTTAACTTGAAACTGCTAGCTATGGTCCTTTAAGGTGTTATACACTCACTGGGAACTCCCATCAGAGAGATGAACTCTGACCATTGTCTTTCTAACCATCTCCCAGCTCTAGCAGCATTCCACAAGGTGAAATTTCCCTTTGGCTGGAGGAGTTCCCATTCAGCCAGAAGAGGTCATATTGTATTCTCCTTGGGCCCCTTGCCTACTAAGCCAGGGGTTCTCTTTAAGAATAATTCCAGCATGCCATACATTTGCATGGTTTGCTATGAACTTAGACATGCCCCTTGCCTTGAAAAGCTTATAACTGAGTAACACAAAGCAAAAAAAAAAACAAGACAAAAAAAGGCATGAAAACACTGTAGATCAGCACCCCCAATTGGGAAGGATTGTTGTTGAGAGAAGGGATTCTTTAAAAAGATGGGTTTTAAAAGTGGGGATCTGAAGAAGAAAAGACAGGAAGAAAAGGAATTGTTCATATACAGAGGGAGCATTTAAAGAAGGCATGAAGCTGAGAGTGGGGAAAGGAGATAAAGAGGGAACAGTTAGGCTGATGAACAAGGGAAAGCACCAAGGGTCAGAAACGTGAGTTTGGGTGAGGCTAAGTTATGCAAACCTTAGATAAAGATAGAGGACCTCATTTTTCATTATCTCTAGCTGGAAGTTTTTGCTCTCAGCTTCTGTTTGGACACTGCCACTACTTAAGGACTGTGCTATAGGTATCATCATGTCCTACAGTGATTACATTAATAGAGACATTTAGCAACCTAGTATGTTTTAGTCTATGGAAGCCACAGTGCTACATGTTGCAACATGGAACATTTGTCATTGCCAGATATTTTGTATAGGCATTCAAAAGGATACATTCCAAGACCTTGTGTTCTTTTTAGAGGCAGAGACCTAAATTTGGATCTGTCTGCTAAGTCTGGCAAGTCTCTGAAATGAAAGCTCACCAGCAGCAACTACAAAGACTACTTCTGGGTGCCGGATGAATAACTGAACACAAGTTGCACAGTTCCAAGGTGGGAAGAGTTTTGCTGGTTGGAAAAAATACACTGTCATGACAAAAAATAGGCAGTGTAGACTTCATACATGTCTCCTTTTCACAACAGCTGGCTGTATGAGGGCTAGAATTTTCCATGGATACTACTAGAGTTAAGTGCGCATAGCTCATTAGTACAGTTAGCCTTAATGGCCACATCCAGATGATCATGGACATTTGTTTCCCTGGGGACAAGAAACAGCAGCACTGTTTATACCACTGCTACTTGTCCCCGGGGAACACCTGTACCATGCACACTCTGGCACACTGCAGGTTACCTGAAGCGGTATCTGTGCTGGCCCCAGCAGCCTTACCTGGGGTCCTGGGGGCTGGGGAAGCTGCAGCCATGATGCTGCCACAGATAGGAGCCAGGCCAGCAGATGGAGTGTGGCTTTGGCCAACCAGGCTCTGGTTTTGGGTGGTGTGTGCTGCCACCATGTTTACCAGCCCATTTTTTTTCCATGTGGATTTTTCTGACTCCAGGATAAAAAGAAAAAAGAAAAAAATGTCCTCACTGCAAGGTAGCAATGTGGGGAATGCCCGAATGTAGTGTGTGGCGATGCAGATGGGTCTGCAGCACCACATTACTGCATGGCTGCACTTGTCTGGACACAGCCAATGAGAAGAAAAGTGTCTGAGGCCAAAAAGGAAGATGTTGGAAGCCTTTGCTCACTTCAAGGCTTTGGAAAATCCCACACCAAGAATTCTTTGCATCTTTACTTACACTAGAAAAATGACACTTAGTGTTAGTCAGTGACATTACTTTTGATTCATGCCGTTAAGAGAATTTGGATAGAGGATGTTAAGAAACTTCAAATCTCAACTGAAATTAAGACACCACTCAGATATTGTAAAAAAATGCTTTAGCAACATTGAAACTTCAAAAATTAATCAAGATCTGAAAAGTCTCAAATTTTCCTAATAACAGAAAAGAAGAACTGTAAGCCATGGAAGAACACATAAAATCACAATCCTAACTGGCCAGGGAAGAGACAACACTAATGAACAGTACCTCTAATAACAAAATACTAATCGTGGCATCATTTTTCTGCCACTCATATGAAATAAAATGATATATAAATACTTAACGGTAATAGAAAGGAAAGAAATGTAAAGGATGTAAGTTAGAAACTGAGCTACAGCCAATAAATTAGCTCTACAAGACAAAGCTCTCAATTCAAGGTCTGTATGCTGAACCATAAGCACCTGCTTACATCCCCTTGACTTCAGTAGGAACTGAAGAACATGATTGTGTGCAGTCCTGATATGGTGCTTTCCTGAACTGAAGCCCTAGTGAATTAAACAAATAACCTTTTAGAACAACTACAATGGTATGGTTCTCTGTTGTATAATAGCTGCAAAGTAGTAGCCCAGCCCTGTTACTTTGTTATGGCATTTCTTCACTAAGGTGATATTAATTTGGAAATAATGTGCAATATTTTTTCACACAATGAGGTTATTAACAGGCCAATTTTGCCTTTCTCTTACACCAGTGTAACCCTGGTGAAGTCAATGATGCTGCCAATTGTTAGGCCCCATGGGACTTTTTTTCAAAGTGTTGGAAACCACTTTGCATGGCATTGGAGCTGGAGCCTTTTGCAAAATCTGCATCTAGGGCTGAAAGACAAGTCCACTCAAGGGAGACCAGAAAGACAGAATACTCAAAGTATCTTTTCTGAAAGTGCATAATGCAAAATCCTTATCTGGCATCTCACAATGTATTATTTCTTATTGTCTCTCTGCACATAGAACACTCATGTGTCTAAAAACTGAAAGATTTTGATTCTAGACCTGCAAAAAGTAATAAAGAAAACCATTATAAGCTGAAAATTTTTGCCAACCACAAACACTTTTCAACATATCACTAGACAACTGGCGTGCTGTGACTGTTACTTATATTGAACAGGAATGTTTCAGTGTTATTGTGTTCTCTTCTCACTCTCATTTCTTTACTGAATTCACCTGTTGTATCTCATCATATCCAAACACCTCATCTTTTAGGGACAAGGACAGTATTTTCTTTTATCTAGGTCTGTACAGTTCCTAGCAGAATGGGGCTTTGATCTTAGATCAGCATATCTATGAACTACCACAACACAAATCATCATCATCATCCCAGGCAACAAAAATAACTTAAATAAGCAGAGCCCTAGCAAACAGGCAACATCGACAATTACAGGGCAGAAAATGTGTGTAAAAACATCCTAAATGAAACTGAAAGGAAGAGATTGAAATTGCACATTACGTCTTGAACATACCATTAGAATTGATGCAAGACTCAAAGCTCTCTGAAGTCTCTCTGTAACTCATGCTTCCTAATTTGTCATTGTAATCACTAATTAAACCCTCTATTCCAACAAGACACTGAAAAATGCTGATTTTTTTACTTTTATCTCTGCTCACACTGATATCAGAATGTTTCTCTGCAGTATGTGTGCGCTAGGTCAGTCAGAGCAGAAATCAACAGGGAAAATAACTGGGCCTTGCATACTTTTACTGTGGATTTTCAATGATATTTGCATAACCAGTATAGATCAGTACAGAACAAAACAAATTATGGGAGATTTGTTATGAGCCATTTAACTGTTTCTGACAGAACAAGTCAAAAGTCACATATTGGTGTAACATAAACTACATTTCAGAAGAGGCACAGTGCAGGTTCACGGTATTACTTTTAATATTAGCACACCAGACTTCTACAAATTGGTATGGGGGGTATTTTGCCAATGTGAATGCAAATTACAGTAATTACTCCTTCACCCTCTGTAGATCTTGATTGTTACAAAGACATCTGCAGGTAATTTAGTAATGCCTGCTATGTTAATAACATTGTTAATGTTCTGTTATATGTGTTAATAACATTGAGCTATATCAGGCCACAATATTTTAAGATGACTGTTCATTGACGTCAGCAGGGATTTCAATTTAAATTCAATGATACAACATTGACCACTGTCTACTAAACAAATGACTGAAAAAAAGAGAAGAACTCAAATTAACCTTCTATGCTGATTTAAAAAGGGAAGATATGGCATTTTATTCCATTGTCATGATGGTAAAATGGGGGCGGGGAGAGGTTTCAAATGAGTTTGACATTTGCATGAAATAGAGAATTATGATCAGCAACTATAAGACCTTACTAGATCAGGACAGTCATCTTATGGCAAATACAGAATCTGGCTTGTCTTCTGCCCAACGTAAATAAGCCCAAACTGGGGTAAAGTGCCTTTGCCAAACAGATTCTTAGTAACAGCATTTGTACACTGTTAATTGCACACAGGCACAAACATCTGCTGATTTCAGTCAGTGTTTTGCTATGGATCTCAACTGAAACAAGTGAAAAGCCCTTTTTTGCAGGCTTAAAAATGTTTGGTTAAGTATTGAAATGCAGCTTCTAAGCTCTACCCTGCAGTGACATTCCAGTGTAGAATCAGTGATCTTCCACTCTTTTCCCACCAAACAGACAGAGAGCAAATGCTGTTAAAATGTCAAATCAAAATTATTCTTTGCTAAAAGACTGCACCTGAAAGAGGCTGGTTTTATGCCAAATGACCTCACTTACCTCCTCTCTTGGTTCAGCCAGGGCTGTTTTAGGTGCTACAGACAATGCTTCTTGCTTATCTAGAAACACTAACGACTGTTTCGTGGAAACCAGCCCCACCTACTTTGCAGGTTTTGAGGGCTTGTCTATGTGGGGACGATCTTGCAATAAGCTACAGTGTGAATTTAAAGTGAACAGCAGTAGCTGTTCTGCACAGATTCCTTGCTGGGAGTTTACCCTAAGGGGATCTTTTTTACAGTTAGTTTAATCCACTTTCCAAAGTGGACTGAAAAGGCACCCTTAGTGCAAAACTAGTGTTCACAAGGGAACCTAGTGTGCAACATGTCTTTTACAATGGGCATTCCATGCTCTTTCCCCATACAGATAAGCCTTCACTGAGAAGAAGGATAAATAGAAATGAAGTACCAGGAACAGAAACAGTGGATGACCACATTTCTTTACCACCAATATATAAATAATAAATACTAGGGCTCTGCGAAGCTTCAGGTGGTGATTTGATTTGGAGGAGATTCAGTCTGATTTGGTGGCTGAATCTCTGAATCCAAATCGAATCAGGGGAGCAATTTAAAGGTCTGAATCAAATCAAATCTCTTCGAATTTTCCAAAGATTGGGAGAGCTTTTATGATTCGGGCAGTCCCCGGTGGCTGCAGCAGGGAGCTTCAGCTGACTCCAAGCTGATAAGTACTAGGGGCAGAGGAACGGGGGCTGAGGGAGGGAGGAGGGGACCATGGGGGGGGGGACCCTTGCCAGCACCCACAACCCCCTCACTTCCCCCAGCCCTCCCCAACCCCAACCTACTGCTCCAGCCCCACGCATAGCTGCCCCTGCCTGCCCCAGCTCCCAGTACTTTAAAAAAAAGCCCCAGTGCTCACCAGGTGCTGGGCAGGGGGGTGATCCCCGCTGCCTCCCATTGCCGCACGCTGCAGGGGGACTCTGCACAAGCCCCCTGACACCCCCCACTGCCCCAGCCTTCCCACAGGTGCCCTGCCCGGGAAAGTTCCGGTCCTTTAAGAAAAAGAAAAAAACCAAGAAAACCCTAGGACTCACCACTCCTGCAGTGGCCTCAGGGTTTTGTGGGGGGGACGGGGGACTGTAAAAGAGCCCCCCACATGGTGCAGGGTAGCGGGGGGGCAGTGGGGATTTCCCCCCATCGGCAGGAGCGGTAAGTCCAGGGTTTTTTTTGTTTTTCTTGAAGGGCTGCAGCTGGCCCAGGCAGGACATCCATCGGAGGGCTGGGGGAACATGGGCAGGGGTGGGAGACTCATGCAGAGCTCCTCACACAGTGTGGGGCAGTGGGAGACAGCGGGGATTGCCCTCCACCCAGCAGCACCTGGTGATCAGGGGCTTTTTTTTTTTTTTAAGCAAGAGCCGGTAGCTGGGGCAGGTGGGGTAGCCATTGCCAGGATGGGAGACCAGGAGGAGGATGGGTCTGGCCTGGCTGATTTGGCCGAATCTAATCCGGATAGTGATTTGAATCACTGAATCGAATCACTGACCCCAAATCCGAATCGAATACTAGCCACTTCGCACAGGTCTAAGAAATACAGGTCAGGGTTAGGAACTCTCCTCTTTTCCCCTCCTCTCACATTGATGAACTAATTGTTCTGTTCAACATACTGTCCTAAGGGACTCCTGTAGTTACATCTCTTTCCTATCCAGCCTAGAATGCAAAATCTTTTTTGGACAAGGAGCACTCCTTGACTTCTCCCATTGTCTCCCCACCCCACTTTATTCCTACTAATCAGCAATAATCATACACTTTGTTATGGCAATACGAAATTCTAAACTTAATGTCTATTTTCAAGGCCTTTACTGCAGCTGCTATCTGAAAAGAAAGAATGAATGGGATTCCTTCCAGTTCATTCTCCTATTTAATTGGCCGGAGGAGTCAATACTGAGCAATGTAATATATTCCCTTCCTGCCACCATAGGTGTGAATGCAGATTTCATTTCAGATTTAACTTATTCATATCAGTGGGCACATGTTTGCATGAGCTGCCCCCTTGACTTCAGTAGAAATATTCACATGTGTGTGTATCAATAAGAGCATAGGTTGCAAAATTAACTCTTCGGAAGCAAGAGATAACAAGAATGGGAATTTAATGCACCATCCCCACAATTCTTGGGTTTCATTTTTCCCCAAATTAAGTCCTGTCTTCCCTCTCTCCTGCATTCTAGCACAAAACCACCCTCACTCCTGTGGTACCTCCAAAGCCAACTATTAGGAAGATGGACAGAGTATTCACCAAATTGTCCCTACTTCTAGAAAGAATCTAGGAGAAATGGAAAGAGACAAATAGGAATCATATTCTATGTCCTATTTACACTGGTCTTGCCTTGAAACCAAATTTGGAATCCAAATTTAGAACCACTTAGGGCCCATCTCTAATTTTGCCAGCATGAAAAATGGAAAATCAAAGCTAGACCTTCATTTAGACTTTTTATACAGATGTACATAGCACTAATGGCAACAACCTAAACATGCCCAAACAAAATGACATATAGGTAGGACAGGTATTTTGCTCTTAAACCATATGCACAGTTCGGGTATAAATGGCATCTGACTAGGATTAACCAAGGTGTATTTTGAAACTCTCTGTAGCAGCATGAGGTTGCAAATGTTCCTTCCTTATTTCTGAGAAGAGTAGAAGTCGGGGGGGGGGGAGTTTTGTTTTTTGAAGTCACTATATAAATCTTTTAAAGAATTCTGAACCCAGGATTTGTTACAACACACATCTCTCACTGACCAAAGATGCTCTGGTTATCATGGGGGAAAAAATGCTTTCACTCAGTGACTCAGCATCTGCCTGCGTTCCCTTGATCCATCCCATGGTAAATCCGCACTAAGAATTGTGAATAGGGAAGAGGAAGACAGAGGGTGAGGAGGCAGGAACATCCGTGCTCTCTCATGCTTCCTAGTAGAGTGTTGCCCTATTGATGCCAGACCTTTCATCTTGCGGTGCAGACAGACTCAGCAGTGTAGCTTTCACATTTCCAGGGTTTCCATTAATCATTTCCCCAGGAGTTCCATTCTCGATAGCTTCATATTTCATTAGCCCAGGGAATACGGAATTCAAGTTTTACAATACATCTTCATGTGGGATTATTTGTGGCTGGTCTGACAATACTCACCTTGGTTACTAATTAACCAGAGGTTTGCCTGCACCACAGTCACAGTTCCTGTAGTACAGACAGTTCCTTTTACCAGGCAGTTTATCTTTCCTGGGACAAACTTATCCTCACAGAAAACAACATAAACAAGTATACAATGAACAAGGCAGATAAACCAAAACCTGTGCTTCCCCCTTAGCACCACAGCCTTCTCTCTCCCCCTCAATACCCTCCCTGGGAACTTTTAACTTCCTTTAGGACCAGCCAGTCACTGCTGTCAGCTGGCCCAGTGCCCGCAGGCAGGCAAGCTATTATCATCTAACCCCCTACAGCTGGGATCCAGCCCCTGAGCTGTGCATTTTGTTATACATCCCCCCTCCCAAGACTAGAGTGTGGGATACACTCTTCTATATATTTAATCCCCTCACTCCTTCTCAGGAGAAGCGGTCTGAATTTGTACGTGCAGTTACAGGGTGGTGGCATACTGAGAATTCAAAAGGCCGCAGGGACAGGTAACCAGGGGTTGGTCTCTTGCATAACATTAACGAGGCACATTCAGTGACCAAATGAAAATGGGCCCCTAGAAGGGAGTAGCAGAGGGTCTAAAATGCCTACTTAAAATTGCTAGACACTCCTTTTTTACAGCATATTTCTGCTCTTGGGGAGCGAGCTTTCTGAGATATAAAATGGGGTGTTCTCCATCCTCAACCTTGTGGGAGAGAACAGCCCCCAAGTCTCACTCTGAGGCATCTGTCTGTACCTGTCCTTTGTTAAGTATGGGTCATGCAGGAATGGTGTACTTCATAGTAGCCATTTTACTGTCCCAAATGCTGCTTTACACTTGGGTGACCACTGGATCTTTATGGCTCCCCCTTCCACAGCAGGTCTGTTAGTGGGGTTATGATGGCAGCAAATTTTGGGATGAATCACCAGTAGTAACTTGCTAAGCCTGCCAATGCTTTTACTTTGTCCATCGAAGCCTTTTGCCATCACTTAGTGTATATCCTAGGTATCTAGTATTCATGTATCTTAGGTGACACTTAGCAGGAGTGGCCATGAGACCAGCCACTTGTATTCACTGCAACACCTTCCTCACCCACAGGAGGTATTCTGCCCTCGTGTTGGCAAATATTACTACATTGTCCAGATAGGCAGTTGCATATGCCCTGTACAGCGGAGTACTCTGTCCATTAGATACTGGAAGGTTGCAGGGACTCCATGGAGACCAAAAGGTACATTTTGGAAGTGGTAGAGTCCCCAGGACATTACAAAGGCTGTGATTTCTTGGGACACTTGGTTCAGAGGTACAGGTTTCCCTTGATTTCCGTGGTACCTGTGTTCCCTGAAAACTGCACAAAAATTGAATTTGCGTAAAGGGAACCCAGTTTATAATGTAAAAAATAGTGATATGGTGAGGGAAGGAGTACACTCTCAGACATAGGCATAGGTATACCCACAATTCACCTGTGGGCAGTCCCAGTATCGATGGCCCTCTCTCCACATTGGAAACAAGTCATTTGAGCCTCCCTTTCTCCTCCTGAGCTGTGGAAAATGCCTCAGGTGGAAGGAGCATTGCCTTTCTTCTCTGGGAGAACTACTCACGGACCCTCCCTCTGTCTGCGGTCTCAGAGAAGATGGAGGTCACACCCCTAGTGGAGACCTCTTTAGAGACCAGGTCTGTTTTCCCCATAGTACTGGCTTCCTTGGGCCTGGAAGCTGCCAGTTTCCCCAGGGATCCCAACAGTCTAACTCAGCCCCCAGGAAGCCTTCCACTTTCCAAGTGGCTTCCTCCAAGCTGGTCACCCAGTGGTGATACTACCACCACAGGGCTCCTAGTGGGAGGATGGCACAGAACTGTTCCAGGATCACCAGTTCCACTTCTCCTCAGCTGACTGTGAGTCAGGGATCAGCCAGAGGATGCACAAGTCCCTTAGTTTCTGAGCCATGGCTTGAATTTGGGTCCCTAGTTTCCAGTCAAAACTTGCAGCAATAGGCCTGCCCTGTTAGTCTCAATTGGTCTAGGATGGCTATTTTGAGGGTCTCATAATCCCAGGCTGATTCCATTTCCAGGGCCCAGCAAGCAGCCTGGGTCTCCCTAGTTAACAGAGGGGCCACCCTCATAGCTCACATGTCCTGTAGCCACTGATAGGTCTCTGCCACTTGCTCAAATGTTGTAAGGAAGGCCTCAAGGTCATCTGCAGGTCTCATCTTGGTGAGCACTCCACCTTCTATCTTCAGGGAGCCATGTGACTCACCGACTTGGGTGGGGGTCTGTATTGACTCCAAATGCTGTTTCAGAAACTCTTGCGGCTGATGCTGATGCTCCCTCTGTAACTGCTGCTGCTGCTGCAATTGGGCTTCTGGAACAGCTGCCGTTGCTGTTGCTGCAGCCCCTTCAGCCATTTTAGCAAGGCTCCTGCTTCTGTTTCTGGAGTTCAATTTAGACAGCTCGCATTCTTCACTACATGTACTGGGTTGTCTCTCTGGCAGTTTATTTTTCTTGGGACAAACTTGTTCCGACGGAAAACAACATAGACAACAAAACAAACAAGTATACCAGCAATAAGTGGATAGACTCAAACCTGTGGTACTTCCTCAGAACTTGAGTGGGCAACCCCACCTCTGTACTCTTCCCTGAGAACCACAGACTTCCCTCTCCCCCTCAATACACTCCCTGGGAGTTTTTAACTTCCTCTAGAGCCAGTCAACTACCTCTGCCAGCTGGCCCAATGTTCTTATGCAGGCAGGCTATTACCCTCTAGACCCCTGCAGCTGTGCTCCATCCCCTGAGCCATGCATGTTACAGTTCCGAATACCCTTGGCCTGCAGAGGAAGTTCAGAGCTACTTCTGAAGTCAGGATCATGGCTCTAATTGACATGGCTGGAGTAACAGCACATGGGTTCAAACCATCTATTAAGATTCTAGCCTCAGTATCGGAAGGCTTTGGCTCATCCCAGATTTAAGAAGCATGGCAGAGGGACAAAGCAATCAGCAATCTCTGTTTAGTAACTTAAGACCCACACATTTAAACTATCTAGTTATTTTCATTCATTCAGCTCTTCTATCCTGGAGCTGTTTGTTTTTGTCATGCTGTTGTTATTATTTATGATTTATATTCCAAAAGTACCTAGAAAATCTGTCCGGCATCAGAGCCTCATTATATCAGGCACATGTATATGAAATTAAGATTCTATCATTGTATTTTCCCCTCATTTTCTGTCATTTGTTACACCCTGACAAGGTACCTGGAGCTGGCAGATACAAAATGAGGAGCATTCTTGCCAAAAAGGGCCTATAGTTTAGAGATGGTACAGGCTGAGAAGCCTGGAGGAAAGAGGAACTTTGAAAAATAAACAGAAGTTTTAGTTATATAGTGCAGATTAAGCAAAAGTAAATTTATCGCTCACAGGATTTTGGTGGTACAGAGCACAAGCAGCTGTATTTACAGGGGCACAGGAAACACATTTATGTTGAGTGCTGTTGATAAATGAAATGCGGGGCAGGATATACACATACTACAATTTTAGAAAATTTCAAAAGGGCAGATTTTTGAGTGCTTGATTTTTGGCACCTACAATTGTGGCAAGATTGTCAAAAGCCCTTGTTTAGGCACTTAAGTAAATATCAGATATTCAGAAGTGGTTAGTGGTCAGCACTTATGACAGTTATGGCCATATTGTCAAAGACGCATTCAAGGAGCAGAGCCTGTTAGAAATTCAGGTCTCCTACTGTGATGTTGAATCTCTCTGAAAATACTGACCTCTGACTTGTGAAGGAGTCATAGCCTGTGCCCTATTTACATTAGTCTTGCCTTGAAACCAAATGTAGGACCTATTTTTAAAATGAATTTCTAACAGTGTTTGGCTGAACAGTGAGCACCAAACTGAGTAGAAAATAGCTTTGTTTCTTAATTCAATTTGTGCCCCACTGAGGGGGCATGAAGCCAGATGGAGCAAAGCCTGCAGTATGTTTTCCTGGGAGCTGCACAAGGATGAGCTGACAAGCAGCAAAGTAGAGTATACAAGTCCGCTTCAGCCCAGCAGGAATGACTTTTTTATTGCTAATTGCTGAGATAAAAAAGAAGGAAGCTGTAAAAAAAAAAAAAAAAAAAAAAAAAATCAATGCAGATTAAAAACAAAACTAACTAAGATCAGAGTGTTTATCCTTGGTGTGTTCAATCTATTGCTTCCTAATGATAAAAGAGCTATACGGAGATTTGCTACCATTATCCGTTAGGTAATATATACCTAATGATATACTTTGTCATTTGGTGGTGATTCAGCTCACATTACCTCATTACCAGGGATGTTCTGAGGTTATCAGCCAATGTTACTGCTTGTTCTAGTGAAATTTAAAACACGTTGGCCTGACCTTTTCCAATTAAAATGGCACCAAACTCCCTCTTATCTGCATAACAAATTTGCCCCGGTGGCCATCCTATCTGTGTAATATGGTACCTCTTATCAGTTAGCGGTCAAACAACTCCCGCACCAAATTCTGCTAATGCTGCTAAGTGCAATGTGCCCAAGCTGACAGCTGCTGTGGAAAAGGAGAAGCTGGATTTAAAGCTCACAAGTCAACTGGAGTCTTTCTATCGACTTTAGTAGGCTTGGGATCAAGATCTAAAGAGCTTGCAGCATTTTTCTCTAGAGACTCTGTACAGTGCAGTGTTTATGTTCCCCAGCTTGTGGGACTATCTGTTCTTGAATCCTATCACAAAAAGGAGCAATTACTACAAAACTGATGAACAGCATTACACACATCAGGGGCACGAAAATACCATGGTGATGAGCACCACAGAAAGGCCTGTAGAGAGTTTACGTAAGGACTTCAGTAGGGTAGCTCTCTGTTCAGTCAAACAGAATTTGTCAGATGACTAAAATCCTGTTTAGCTTTAAAAAATGTATGAGCAAATGGTGGGGCAGAGAAATCCCAAAAGGCAAGCTGCAGACAAAATGTAAACATTAACGCATTAGCAATTAAAATATATGTTATTAATTATCCTGTGAATATGTCCCTTTTCCTCAAAAACATATTCACAGCATGTGCTGATTTCCCCTCCTCACTGCCAGAAACCTCCTGGGCTCTTTTATCCTCCCAAGTTCTGATGCTGCAGTTTAATACATGTGGGTGAACCTTTCCATCCTACAACTGAATTCAACGACGCTGCCCTGAGGCTCAGGGGTCTGCCCGTGCTGGTTGGACAGCAGGACTGGCAACTCTTTCAGGCAAGGGACTCTACCCGTCTCCATACTTGCAACTGGTTTAGTAGAACAGAGGCTGATTTCACTAGCAATTTTTGAGCTCCAAGGCAAGACTATCAGATCATCGGTCTAAACAACCCAGGCCAAATTCAATGTAACGCTTCACTAATTAACACATGCTGAATTAATGAAGGCCCATCTAAACAGAGTCTTCAGAGTGTTTGCATGTGGACAGAGCCAATCTCCTACAAAATCTATTAGTTTTATTCTTGGTTGAAAAAGTTGTCCTTTTTCCACATGGAAAAATCTCTTTCTGACAGGATGCTGCTTTACGTAACATCTTCCTAGAAATGTCCTTTACATTCCCCCCTCCCTCCACAAACACAATCCTGAAAATGGAGCCTTTTGTGTAAATTACCCTTACTGGAAATATATGCAGACATTTGAAACGGGGCCCGGAATGACATTTCTGAGTATGACATTTAAAATTCATTTCAAAAGGCCTATCCTTCAACTCCCCTACATGTTGGATATTCTGCTATTTGAAATGATAAACGTGCTTTACACCGCTAGGTCATTTAGGAATCACACAACAAAGACAGTTATCTTCCCCCTCTCAAAGGTTGGGAAATAGTCCTGTTCCATGGAAACAGGGATTAGCTGTATTTATATCCATCCATCCATAACAAGGGAAAGGTGAACAGAAAAGACATCCACATCCCACACATACTTCCCTTAATTAGATAAATGAGTAAAAATGTAAAAGATCGCACCTTAAAAACATATGCATAGACCAAAATTATAAATGAAAATCTTTTATAGTTAGCTGCCAAGACTAGCTTTCAATAGCATAGATTTCTTCTGCTACAGCTGGTGGCAATACTTATGCTTAAAACAGCCTGAAGGCCCTATTTGGTTAAGTCATTCTCAACCTTTTTGGACTCAAGGTATCCCTTGTTAGATTTACCACCACACTTATTAGACTCAAGGTACATCTCAGAAAATGTCAGTTCTTTACTGTCACTCATTTTTTGACTACAAAAAAATAATAGTGCAATTCTTCTGTTGCAAAGAAATCAGACATCACAACAGGTCAGAAATGTTTATGGCACTATGGATTCTAAATGGAAATCCCTGGGTTTATAAGATGAATCATATGTATGTGTTTGTACAGCTAAGAGTGCTAATACCATATGGCACCCTTAAATGGACCTCATGGCACCCTAGGGTGCTGCAGCACCCTGGTTAAGAATATTAAATTCACTGGGCTAGGTGTTAATTATAGAAGTGCAAACATTGAACTCATGTTTTCACAGGTGAGAAGACTTTTAGTTCACTTTGAAACACACAGCATATGATCCAAAAGAATCATGAGAGAGGCATGCAAATAGAACTGCGTGGACATTTCTGAGTTAGGACCAAACTGTAACCCATTCTTATGGTATCAGTAGACAGATACAGGCAATATCATCCAAATGATCCCACTTTGCTTAAATTCTGTAAGCAAACTGAGCCTGTATTATCAGTATGCTTCTGTCCTTACCTTATAAATCCTATACTGCAGGTGTTCAAGGCAACATGACAATCCAATAGGGAAGTCTCTTTTTAGCTTCTTGACAACCCATGTGCCTATTATTAAAACACCATGTAGGTTTCTCTCAAGGAAGGGCTGCTGATTAGCCTGGTTTCTTTCACAGATAAGAAAATGAACTGTAATTACCAAGACTACAAATGATTCTAGATTAGAGAAATAACTGACAGGACACCAAAGAGACATTAAGACTACACCATTAACATTTCTCTCTCTAACTTCATGGTCAACAGTTTCCTCCCTGGGGCTTCTTGTTTCTGAGGCACCTTGCTGTGGACATGCTACCAACTAAAATGGCCTCAAATACCCTCAAACTCTATATAACAAGTGCTGCAGGGTCCACCCCATTCAGTGCCAGGACATTAAGACCTTGATTCAGCAAAACACTCAAGGATTTGTTTCAATTGAACAACACGCTTCACTTCCACTGACATCAAGTGTGTATGAGTGATTTACTATATCAGACCTTTAATATGGGTTTTCTTCTCTGAGGGAATGAGTGGACAGATGAACAAATAATGCTGACTTAAGAAGATAGGGGGAGAGGCAGATGGCATTTGCTCCAAAGAAACTGTTCTTTATGTCCACTCTTAGCCTACAGTAATAAAAGCTAAGCTGAATCACTTATCTCTGGCTGAAACAGCCTGCATTGTCCAGTTTAGCTTTCCCTTACCACAAAGTAGGCACAAACATGCAAAAATAGTGAAATGAAAGGGATGCCTACAATGAGCATAGCAGCTTAATGAAGGGGATGCTGAAAAAACAAGCAGCAGCACTGTATAGCCAGCTGCCATGTTGACTGTAATACAGCCATTGACACTACCCCATGCCTTGCTGGCACCCAGGAGTCACGTTTGCTCTGATGAAAGATGGTTAGTGCAAAGCCTTTTAACATGATACAATTTGTTCATCTGTCCACCAGCTGAGAAAATCATTCCTATCAGAACTATTGACACCACTCTTCCAAGCCACTCAGTGCAAACAAGATCCAACACTTTTACCAATCAACCAGTCCTTGGAAACTGACAGGACTTCAAGGCACCTCATGCTGATCTAGAGCTTCAAGTTCACATGCAACATCTACATAAACCTGGTATCCACAAAGGAACCACTACAAAAGGAAGAGACTACATAGCCAATTCAGTGATTGGGAACGCAACTACTTTAGTCCATGGGCTACAATAGTAGTTCCAGCTGCTGCACAACCCCTAAAAGCAACTTTTAACAGCAGAGCAGCTGTTCTCCAAGCAAATTCAGAAAGGTTAACACCCTGCAGGCAATGGTGACACTATGGAGCACTGTTGTTCAGTGGCAGGTGAATTGAGTTCTTTGAGCAATGGCCAGCACCAGCCACAGCAATTCTATTACACATATAAAGGCCAAGTACAGACAGTCAAAAAGCCTGAGCCTGAACTGATTCAATCTTTGCAGGTTAGTCTATACTGTGAAGATTGAACTGATAAGCATGTGAACAATGATTCACATTTGATTCCAGAATGCAGCCACATGCCTGCAGTGGCCCAGGCCAGAAGCCGAGCGGACAGCTTGGGCCAAGGCTACACTGGGGTGGTTTGCTGGGAAGGTACAAAGCATTCTGGGATGCTGCAGGACTGAGTTAACTTGAATCTGGAGGGGGTCTGGGTCAGAAGTTCAATTAGCTGATTTAACCTAAATCAGTGAAGTCTGATACTACATCTAGGTTTATCTTAAACTGGTTTCAGCCATTTTGAAAGTGGTCTGTGTGCACTGAGCTCCTGTTGTGCTACAGATATGAACCGGTTTCCAGTCACTTATACTGGTTTGTGTGTCATTTCTGTTCGTAGCCAAAGGGTTCTTTTGTCTACATGTGAATAGGAGAGAACACTGATCCTTCATTGAGTCTCTTAGTGTGGGCTGACTCCTTCTGGCTTCATTCCCACCCCCGCACCAACTTTTGACTCTGGTGCTAACTGTACCCCCTACAATGTACACTGTAGAAGAGGGGGAAAAAACCCTTTCTTGTGGACTATGCACAGAAGCAAGGACAAAAAGCGTAGTTTGGGCAACAAAGGCCTGACATTTCAAAGTGATGGATATGTGGTCTTTGTGAGGAGCTAGCCTTGCAATTTTCAACCCACATGACAGAGCTATAAAGTTATTCATACGCATTTGCCAACACTAGTATTGCATTTGTGTGCTTGGCAGTTATGGAATATTCCAGGACTTCCCAAAGAGCTGACTGGACACATTCGCAACAGACCTGCAACATGAAGATGATAAACCATTCCTTTAGGACTTGTGGAAATAGGTGTTTTCTCTGAAGAACAAAGACATGGTATTTATGTTGCTGGGACTTTTTAAAAGTCTCCTCTCTAATTCAACAGACTCCATTCTACTAGTCGGACTAAATCTGCATAATGAACTGCATGACATTTATAAGGAATTTGACATTTCCTCAAAGCGTTTGTACAGCATAAATCAGAAAAAAAAAACATTTGTTCAGAAACAAGCTTTATACAATTTGCATTGTCTTTCTTCTCCATATCACATTGATCAGTTCACTCAGGAAACACCTACTGTTTGCTAGCACTCTTTGAGTAATCCATGGGTAGGGGATCTTCAATTCAGTAGCTTCTGTAGGGAGATGATCCATGTGATAATTTCTCTTTCCATTCACAATTGTGTAGGCCACCGCCCCACTCATTCACAATTGTACCATATCCCTCTGGCAGTGGCAAGGAGAAACTACAGTGCATTTTCAATATATCTGAGCTGTCTTTTCCTTGAGATTTAGCCACAATGAGGTATGACAGGGAGTTCTCTACAAGTATATTTCAGGGACTACGGTTTTCACACGTTTGACCTAGAAACTAATTGAAAACACCTGCAAGGATCCTTTTCAGATGTACCACAGTCTTGGCAGCAGAGAATCCTCCAAACCATATCTCTAGATCCAAACTGGTCATCTCTCTAATGATCTAAGCCAAAAGACCCAAGATCAAAACACCCTTGGATCTAGGATGGACTTAAATTTTGCATCTTTCTGATACAGACTGTACAGACTGGGTCCATATCTGGCCCAAATGGTATCTCTCTGACCCACCTCTTCTCCACACCTACTAGTCAAGTATGTCTGTAGTCAGGAAAAGCAGGCCGCATATACTTTTTGTCAAAATATTTTTCATTTTAATGCACTTCTGTTTGCTTTATTCCCCCTGAAATTTTTCTGAGTTGAGTGTGGTTATAGGGTGTGTCCTTATTCACAGCCTTCCAGTGCTGGCAGGTCACACTATGCTTTGGTAGAGAGACAGGCTGCATATGCCTGTTTTCAATTACATCTAACCAGTTCATTATTTTGACTTTAAAAAAAATCTGTATACTCAGCCTCTGCTGAATAAAGCACTTTAGAGCTTCCAATCATCTTCACACATTAATTAATCCTTTCACACCCTGGTGATACAGGAAAGTATTGTTCCTAGTGGAAGGAGAAACTGGCAGACACATTAATATGACTCACACAGGGCTAAGCACAAAGGACAGAACCGTGGCTTTCCTCCGATAGGTGAGGAGGGTAGGAGGTAAGAAACCCTTCAGGTCTTCCATCAGTAACTCTGTCCTGAGAAGCAGAGAAAGGAGCCAGGGAGAGTAAAGGTAAATCAATAGTCAATACAATCATGGTATCAGGGAGCAACAATGACAACAAAGAAATATTTTTTTCAGTTAAAACATTTCCAGTCAGGCCTGAAGGGATCACATAGATGGCTCTGGGGTGCAGCAGACCTTGGAAGGAAAGGAGAGACGGGGAGCCCTTGTTCTTAAGGCCAAAGTCCTTACTTATTCTTTGGGAACAACAGACCCTTAATGCCCAGAGAAAATCTATGCAACTGTGGCTGCTCTCCACTTTTTCCTGTAGGTTTTCACCAGAGATGGACAATTTAGCACATAGCTCTTTATGTATACCTAGCTCCCATTTCTATAAATTAAATTATGTGAGCAGACAATGAAGTCAACAAGGTCTTCCATTCACTTTCATGTGCATGTAGATTTACTGCTATACAAGCATAGTATGTTTCTGTATAGGCGCTTTGCAATTATAAAATCATGTGTGTTGTAGGATGACAGTTACACAGTACTACACTACATAGACAAATACTGTACCCTTTACCTTTTACACTGAATATTAAAATATATAGCACTATAAAGTGTCTGACCAAGTATTACCAAAGTCAGTTTATAGGAATATAAGGTCATCCCACATACTACTGAATAGCAGGATATAACGTTATATTCCACAACATGCAGTTTCACATAGAAACATAATTTTTGACATTTCTAAAGTGCAAAACAGAACACTGATTTTTTTATATCCTATGTATCCTATGTGACTGTAACAGGGGGAAAACATATAACCTAAATATGAAGTGAACTGAAAGTGATTTCATAGACATTGAACAAAATGCCAGGGGGAGTTGGTGTCTGGTTAGATAGAAAAAAGGCAGAGACAGAGAGCAAAATGACCTTGTTCTGCACAATAGAGTGATTCATATGGATAAGCCAGAGTCTCCAAATTACAATCTACAAGGAAGGAAAAGAACAGTATTATGAATTCAGTTCAGCCTTCAATATTACCAGTGCTGAGTCAATTCTATTTGTAAAATGAGAAAGCGTGCACAAAATATAGGCAGTCACCTTGTTGAACTTGACCATTCTCTATAAATTAAAAGTGTGCAGGTAAGCTGGGCTAAGAGTTTACAGTGGTATAAACTCCAATGAAGTCAGGGATCTCAGTGGAAGATCTGGCCTGAAATACTCTTCAAGAGATGATGGGCACTGCTTTCCTGTAAATTATATTTTCCTAAAAAACCAACTGTATATCCTCATAGAGCTTTACTTCCTCTGGAGAGAGGCAGGGGAAAATAAGGGGAAAATAGGGAAAGAAAGAATCAGCAATGAAAAATAGGCCTGTTTGTGCCAACTGCATTGGAAAAGTTGTTCAATGAAGGTTAATCCATGTGAAAACAAGTCTTCTGTGATACTGTGCCAAGATCAGTATTCTGTGCTCTACTCAATAAATGCAAGTTGACCTCCAGGTCAGAACTACCTGCTGGAGAACATCTGATGACATATATTGAATCACAGATGTTCCATCCACGTGATACTTTTACACAGAAAAATTAGATGGTGCCTGGCATCTTGAAGAACCCAAAAGCACCTAAACAAATTATATTTTGCATATATGACATATATACATCTACACCTCCCCGTCCAAATTAAGTTAAATTTAGGTGGAAAGTAGAACACATTAAAATACTGCAAACTATACAATATACAATATTATATGAGGAAGGAGAATATGCAAAATGAGTTTATAGGTAACGCTGTGTACGCAGTTTAACCTGTCAATGTTCTTTTGGCAACAATATATGTAAGGCATAGCTTACAGAAGGAAATTTGCTAGAAGAAGTATTCTGATACAAGTCCCTGTGCAAACAGTAATTCTAGTAAACTGAATTCCGGTTTAGCTTATATTACTTCTAAAGCAAAATATGTGGAAAAAGTCAATTGATGTAGAATAAGAGCAATAATATGTAGAGATACTTTAACATAATTAAAGCAGAACATAACTAGAACAGTTTTGGTAGAGTTTTGCCCCATATACATAAGGTCATAAAAGCTTTCTAGATATGGGAAAGAAACAAATCATGAACCCCATAGTAGTGATGGCTAGTAAGACTCCAAGCCTCAAGAATTAGATAGGGGCCATTGGAGTTAAATATACTCAACACACAGCGAGGTTAATGAGTCAATGAATTCAGTATAGTTCCAGCTTGGCAAAATGATCTGTTGTTTCCAAGTAATTATGCCTCCCATTTGAGACTGAACACATACTGGGTAACACGGAGAGGTCCCTTATACTCAAGACTACTCTGAGGAGCAAGGCCTATTGCATGTGCCATATACTGTTGTGCAAGACTTGCTACACCCTAGGTGGCAGGAAAAAATGGAAAAGTGGGGGATAAGGAATAGTATGATCAAACCCCACAAAGGGTGTGTCCAAATAAGTGTGGACTTTTGGTTCCCCAGGGACAAGTAGCAGTGGCACACCTTGTGCTGCAGCTACTTGTCCCTGGGGACTGCCTGTGCCACGTGTGCTTTGGTGTGCAGCAAGTTACTTTAGAAGTGGTAGGGGAGGCTGGGGCCAGCATTGTGCTGGCCCCAGCATCTTTACCTGTGGGCCTGGAGGCCTCCTAGGGCCGCAGCCACAGTGCTTCTGCTGGGTGGAGCCTGGCCAGCAGCTGCAGCATGGCTCTGGGCAGCCTGGCTCTACTTTTCAGCAGCACGCACTGCCTGCGCATGAGCTGCTCCAGGTTTTTTTAACACGGGTATCCAGAGGTCAAAAAAACCCAAGGGAAAAAAAAACTGGAGCAGCACACGCATGGGAAGCATACCCTTGCAGCACGGAGAATGCTAGACTGCGTTATGCAGCACAGCAGATGTATTTGTGGCACCATATACTGCACCGCCATACTCATCTGGACGCACCCAGGGAGGTTACTCCACACATACTCTCACAATTCAGTTTAGAAGGGATTTGACAATCTGACAGTTATATCACTTCCAGACAGCAGAAACTGTACTTAAAAGGTTTACTTCCAGGGACAGATCCAGGATTTCTCAAAAATGGGGGTGCAGGAGCAGTAACCCACTCTGCAGGGATGGCCACACCCCCAGCTTCTAGCCTCCTCTACCTATATGGATGCAGACAGACCACTTGGGAATCTCCAGAAACTTTTTAAAGTTCCTAAAGCAGGTGAAAAATCTGCCCTTCTTCCTTTCCCTTTCTCCTCCTCTGCCTGCTGCTGTTGCTTTTTCCTGCTGTTCTGGAGGCAAGGGAAGTACCAGAGCTGTCCCTGCCCACCACACTTCAGCTACATCAGGGCTGAGTTTATCTGGGGATGGGGTTGGGAGAGTGGTTCCCCATTCTCTACCCCATCCCTAGAGCAGCAACCTCACTGCTTCTTTCCCTATTTCTATCTCTAGCTGAGCCCAGCCCACATGCAACCAGCTGGGGCAGACAAGATCAGCTCTGGAAAGGTACAGACATTCAAAAAACCCAAGGTGGAATCAATCTAAGTTATGTGGTTTTCTGTAAATAGCATAGTTTAGATTGGTAGTGAATGAACACACATTTGCCCTTTGGTATGGGTGGCAAATCTTAGAGTTCCTCCATTTTTAAACCAGTGCTAATGGTTCCATACCATTTTTATGTATGCTGAACTTCTGTTCTGTTAAAGGTACAGATGAATTTTGTGTGCCCAATCTTTGTTCTGTTATGGGTATAGACTGATTTCTGATCATTTATACCAATAAAGTGTAATGTCTGTACCTGGTGCTTCTCCTATCACTGGGGAAGAAATAATGGGTGGCAGGAGAGGTGGGGGGGATAAGAGGCAATGAGGGGGATTTTCACCTCCTTTGAGGTCTAAAAAATGTCTTGGGAGGCTCCATTGATGTTGTCTAATCCAAAAGGGGGTGCTGCTGTGCCACTGCACCCCCTCTGGATCTGCCCCTGGGTAACTGAACTAGGGCTAAAAATATTGCAGCTTCCAGATCACAAGTCAAAATTGAGGGAGCTTTATGGTGCCAACTGAAGGGCTAGGGAGATCTGAAACAAGATGTGGGTCCAGATGCATACAAAAATAAGACACATGCTCTGTCACTGAGTACAGGATAAGGACCCATGCCCATCTCTGTATTTCCATTGGTTTAAATTGGATTAAGACCTATATAGACAGATATGTCAGATGATGCAACAAATGCATTTGAAACAAGTAGGGACTAGAGATATTTTATCATATCTCTTGCGCACACACACAGGCTGTGTTTCTTGAGCAGCTCTCCTCCACTCTGGAGCCAGTAACACTTATCAATCTCATTGGGATGTTGTGGGACAATAGAAAGAGAGCTAGGAAAAAGGGAGAGAGGACGTGGTTTGCTGAAGTTAAGGTAACTCTAATTTAACAATGGCAGTGATTTTTACCTGAATTTATTACAACACAGCAGAGGCATTGAAGCAGCCTTTGAGCTTCCTTCACCTCTGCTTTCCAATAAAACTGGGATCAACAATTTATTCAGTGTTAGGTAGGATTTTGTCCAGACTTGGAATGGACAATGGCAGCTTCTCATTTGAACACAAAGGCATTTAAATACTTGTAAAAAACGAAAATCCCCATTAGATTAAAATATCTTAATGGATGTAAATAAAAACTGCTTTTAAAATGCCATGACACTATCCTAGACCCCTTAACTGTGGCTGTCAGGACATATCCCAATATTTTC
The DNA here is from genome assembly GCA_030014935.1 of Caiman crocodilus. Taxonomy (NCBI): domain Eukaryota; kingdom Metazoa; phylum Chordata; order Crocodylia; family Alligatoridae; genus Caiman; species Caiman crocodilus. Next base: position 108,048,718 of record JAGPOW010000304.1, on the reverse strand, counting down.
ATATCAGATCCAATTTTCATAAGTGAATGTAGGAGAAATTATTTTCTTGCACTGCAATCAGAAAGGGTGCAATGTTTATTACATTTCAGTGCTAACAGTCCAGCAAAGCCACAGTAAGACCCAATGAAAAACTCATGAAGGGATAAGAAAATTGGCTTTTAGCAGCCTATAGCAGGGGATGCATCCTATCACATTGTATCTCACTTTGCCAGGCCCTGCAAGAACTGTTTTCAAGTTCCAAAGACTGTGCTGGGAGAGAGGATAAATCCTGGAAAAAGATGATACATCTGGATGTCTTGTTAACAATAAAGATCATGCTCTTCTGCCTGCTGCTTCACTTATGGCACATGCCTCTAGTCCTGGTTTACATGATGAGATGTTGAAGGCTGCTCCACATCTTGGCATTTCAAGCTTTAAATACCACTCCAAACTAGGCCCCTCCTAAAATCTGACCCTCTTCCACTGCTAGTCCCATTCACAATACCTATACATGGGAATTTTAGGGGATGTCCAGGCCTACTGAAAATTTCAGGGTGAAGAGGGTATGGGGGATAGAAACTACCATATTTTGCGTGCAAAGGGATATTCGTTTCTAGGCGGAATGTGGACCAAGCCCTACATCTCTAGAGAATGATATCATTTAGACAGGGATGTGCATGCCTTGAGCATGGGGTTGGATTAGATGACCACCCTGAAGACCCTTCAAGCCCTATTTTTCTATGATTTTATGAATATCTAAGGAACTCTATAAGGGAGCCCCCTATTACAGGAAGGGTCACTAGGCCTCTAACGCTAGCCTGTCTTTAAAACAGAATGCTTCACAATCCAATAAAACAGACACAGCCTCCGTATGTTAACTGGAAACCCTCACATATTTGTGAGCATTGTGAAGCTTTTGTGAAGTGACCTGTACCTATCACGCACATGCAAGGGGCAGATGAACACCATGTCCATTTAATAAAACGCACACATACAAAACATGTTGACTTAATTTAAAACCATTCAAAGGTGAAAGGCTAGAAGAGCAACCCTGAATGGGACTCCCAGTCCCTGTGGGATGTTGGGAGACTAGGATGGCTTTTTCAAGCCTGACGCAGATGGTGGGTCATTCTAACTGCCGTATTTTTCAGTGTTTTTTAATCTGACAGTCAATGCCAGAACGAACAGGTGCAGAGTCCCAGCACATATGATGCTACCACTGAACAAAAAACCCAAAACCTGCTGAGCTGCCTAGGAGCGCTTAGGATAAAGTCATTGAAATGGCAAACTGGCACATTTTGATCATAATCCATTTCGAGTAGGCCTGGCTTGCCTCCGATGCCAATTAACAGTGATACAGACTCCTTGGATGGCCAAATGTGCAGATTCTCCCCACTGAACTTTCAGTTAATGATATGTCTGAAGGCTAAGCAATCTCAAGGAAAAACGATGCATTTATGTAGGCACAACAGGTGGCATTTTCCCTGGCATTTTCTCTCTATGGGTTTGAAAGCCTTTGTGCCCATTATATATTGAGGGTGCTTTGGAACCACATACATAGAGCAAGTAATTTTCCTGTTTCTCCTCTGTTTGCTGTAGCTTAGGTAGCTATAAAATTGATGCCCTTTGATTCCTTGTTTACTTCACATTTAAATATCTAAGTGGTTGTTTTATGTGAGGCAGCCTTGATGTGGCATGCTATGGAGAACAGACATGCTGGTCTCTCCCTTACAAAGACTTTGCAATTGTTTTTTTTCTTGGAACTGTAACTAAAAAACCCCCAAACTCATTTCAACACAAGTGCATTGTTGCTTTTTGTGTAAGAACCACCCCCTCTCTCCTCCCCTCCAACACACACTCACTAGGTTTGTTTCAATATCATGCAGTGAGAAGATACCACAAAAAGCCCCAGATAGCCAAATTTAAATCTCAACAATTTCTAGTCACATCTCCTTGCCTCCAAATCAGTTTTCCAGCTTTTGGCACAGCTTCCTTAGATGTAGCTCATTTTACTATTTCTATCCATTCCATTTCAAGTCACTTTCAATTGCACCAACATAGCTAGTGTTATAATTGAGTCATAATCCTGTCTCCAATGGCATAATTTTTGTATCATTAAGGCCATCTGGGGTTTTGATTAAAACACTGAACCCAAGATAGCTGCCAACATTTCAAAGCCATAAATAGGGATATTTAGCAAGGAAAATAAGGGTGAAGCTTTTAATTCCACTGAAATACTGTACTTTGGAGCCAAGGGAGCTTTTCCTGAGAGGAAGTAGCTTAAAAATTACAAATTGATGTCTGCTTGAAAATGAGAGAGTAACATTTAAAACCACCTAGTTGCCTTATTTTCTCAGCACCGGTATTCACTCTCTTCTCTGTTATCATAATCACTATTCACTGCTTAAGCAGTTCTTTCCATTCCCTGTTTTCTAATGGACGTAAAATGGATGCAGCAGGGGCCATTGCAGCACATAAAGGTACTTATGAAAAGTGCCACAACCCTTACTTGCATATATTCGAGCCCATTAACAGTCCTTTACAGAAGCTGCAGATGGCTGCACTTTCTCTGCAAGCAAAGCATGTTTGGTGTTAAAACAGAAAAATAGAATGCCATCGTTTGTAAGGGAGAATTTTTATCTTGACCTTTTTATTACCAGCATAATGTCAGAGGATTGTTAAAGTGCTGTAAGAGCAATCAATGAAAGTGATCACCAAAACCTAAAATGAACTTTTATTCCCTCAGAACAGACTAAAAACCTACCCTCTTTTCCAAGTACTATCACAGTCTTTTGCAGGGCCTCTGATTTATACAACATGGCTGATAAACAACTGGACTTGAATTCCCAGTGGGTAAAGAGGGTTAACACAGTCCGTGAGAATGCTGAGCAGATGCAATGATGGGGTATTATTTCTCTATATTTAGACTGCTGCCAGAATATTGTATTCTGGGGTTCACACCTTATAGACAATGTTGAAAAACTGGGGGGATTTCAAAGGAGAAAGACAAGAATGGTTCAAGCCCCTGGAAACTCTTTATAATGAAAGGCTATGGGAGTGCCATCTATTTAGCTTCTCAAAAAGAAGTATAAGATGCCACATGATCACAGATTGAGTGCATATGCTGGAAGAGGATGCTGGATAGTACAAAACACCTTCAATAACAAACAACTTTCCTTTGGATGGGCAGTTAGGCTAAAAAACCCGAAGTGGAAATAAAGCATAAAGTTGTAATAGTGAAGTTAAATAACCACTGGAACAGACTACCAAGGTATGTAACTTGATAGCCATTGCTTGAAATGGTCAAATCAAGATGGGATATATTGCTAAAATACATGTTCTGTTTCAGTCACAAGTCACTGGGCTTGATATAGGAGTTGATGGATGAAATTATATGACCTGAATTATGCACAGTTTAACCAAGATGATCAACATGATCCACTCTGTCTCTAAAATCTATGATAATGCATTTTTTCTTTTAATGGAATGCAAACAAGAGTGCTGTCACTTTTCTATCTCCTCTCATTCATTTACAGAAGCAGTTTCTATAAGAAAAAACATCTTTAGCTTGACAACTCCATTCTCAGGAACAGTTGAGCCAAGCATCATGTAACTCCTGGCAAAACAAATAATAAAGCATTCAACAATGAAGAGGTTGTACTGCTAGAATGGCTGCAAATACCTAGACCTGTAATGCTGCATATATTCTCCACTGTGTCTGTTGAATCCAATTTAAAATTATACTGAAGAAAACTTCAGTAAAATAAATCCTTTTATTATTTCATTTCCTATTTTATATGCTAGTCCTTCATAGAAAGCAGTACTGCTGGTTACTATACTGGATGTCTCAGCTGTAGTTCACCTAGGATGGAATCACTCAGTCATGGGGTTACACAGCACTCTCTATAAGCAGCCATGAAACAGGCTGTAATCTAAATTCTGGTTTTTTGATGTCCCATATGCATTCATAATAAATTCTTTATTTCATTCTCCTGGTTAGGTTTTATTCAGTATTAAAAAGGAAGAAAAGAATAAGGGCATGAGCTAAAGACATTGTATATCTGAAGATTTTACCATTAGCTTTAAACAGAGATCAAACACACATGTTATGATCTGAATCTGTTGAGCTGACCAGGGATGGATACATCAGATAACAGCAAAAAAAAGACCTGGGCTTTTATTCACACCTTACAACAAGACTGAACACCCATTGTTACTATAGCTCTACTCTAATCAAGATTTGACACATATAGGTACCTATCTTTGCAATACTATAGTATCTGGGCAAGTATTTATAATTTGCTTTCAGAACACTCCTGTGTAGTCCAGTAGATGGGGAACTGAAGAAAATTGGGGTGGAGTCTAGACCTGCGCACAGATCTCCTGAAAACAAAGCTGAGCTTTCTTCCTACTTCACTACCTGAGTTTATTAAGGAGCAAAAATGCCAACATACAGTGAGAAAAAGTACTCCTGGGATAATTTCCAACCAATCTGGAGGCAGGGGCTGAAAATATAATAGTCAAGCCTATTAGTGTCAGGTTCCTCAAATGAATGTTGCATTTCAGAAATATTACAACATGGAGATGAACTTGTGGCACTTAAGGATCCCTGAGCTCTTTGAAGTTATCCTAGAACTAATACAGATCTCATGCTAATTAATGAGAAAACCCATTTTGCTTAAAGCCTTGTTTGGCAGGGGACTGGAATGCTGATGGGATCGGTAATAGGCTACAGAGCCCTTCACCTCTAAGATTTTGGTTCATATCAAGCCTAGTCCAGAGATGACAGTTATGTTCATATAGGTGCTTGGCAGTCAGTCAGAAGTGAAAGGAGTACAACAATATGACAAATTTCCCCACCATAAAAGAACACTTGATGGTAACCTCATCAGGAAGCAAAGCCATGAGTGATCATGCAGAGTAATCCCACTGTCAACTTCAACACTAACAATATTGATTAAACTTTTCCCCAAAGAAACAATTTTTAACATAAAGGACCTGAAACCATTTGCACCATCTCCTACATTAAAAATGGAATGAATGAACTTTCATTCTTTTACTGAACATGTGAACAGAAAGTTTATTTGAGGCATAATATAACATCGAAATATATACTTTGGGCTAAACAGTGTTGGACTACACACTCAGAAGAGGCAATAAAAAAGAGCTGACTTTCTAATTTCATTTACAACTTAGTGCCAACTCTCTGAGCCTTGAGACCTGGAACTTAAACAGGCTTGCATTTCCCACAGTAAAGTAAGTAAAAGGGTTAGAGCAAAGTAAGCACAGTCAGCCATGCCAGTATAGGCATTTTGGATGCTCCAAGTTGCTGCAAGTATAGACCAACAGGAAGTTACAATTTCTGGAGTAAAACAGGAGGCAATTGAGCCTCTCAGGGGTGCCCATGACAGACAGAGTCTCCTGAATGTACACCTATGCTAGTACTAATTGTGCAGCACCCCGAACCATAAGCTGAACATGGGCTGTGCCTGAAGGTACAGTTTAGCTCTTTAGGTCTGTTTCTATGGCCATGTTTGAGGCCTGAACTTTCCCACTATGGAGTGCTCCTGTCGCCACCACCCGGCTTAAGCCCCCTGGGCTGACAGGTGCATCCCACTGGCACCAGCAGCAGCCTGCAAGACATGCTGGGCAGTCTGCGAGGTTTGTGACAAGTGGCAGGGTTTGGTCCTTTCTCCTATGGAGCTGGCCTAGTCAGACAGGGATGGAGGAAAGCTCCTGGGGCGTGGGGTTCCTCCCATCTAAGCAGACCCCAGCTTGGGGGGGCTTCATTCCTTCCTCCCACCCATGGGTCAGTGCCAGAAACTCATCGGGGGGGAGAGGGAGACAGGAATGTGCAGTCAGTCCTACTGTGGATGGTGGAAGAGAAGCCCCCACAGTGCAGGACCCCCAGCTGGACAGACCCAGCTTGGGGAGAGCCCAGGGCCAGGATGTGGGGGGCACTGTTCCCTCTCTGGGCTGACAGGCACAGGGAGGATGCAGGCTAGGGAACAGAGGCTTTTCTGTCTCAGCTCTGTGGCAGTCCAGCAGTGCAGGGCTAGACCGGCACAGGTGGAGCAGAGTAGCACTGGCGGAGTGTAGCCCCACCTGCCCTCTGAGAGAGGGTTAGTGGGGATGCTGCAAAACCCCACAGGGGACTGTGACCTAACTTGAGTCAGATGGGGATCTAGGGCAGAAACTCAATAGACTGGTCTAACCTACACTGATTAAAACTGATACCAGTTCCATCCAAAGCTATCTTAAACTGGGTTCCACCATTCTGAAATTGGTCTATATGCACTGAACTTGTGTTCTGTTACAGGTTTAGACTAGTTTCTGATCACTTATACCAGCTTAAGTGTAATTTCTGTCCCTAGCCTGAGTGCTTGGTGATTTCCCTTTATAAACTTGCTACATGCCCAAGACAGGGCACAAAGTTCTAAAACCATAAAGCTTTTGGGAATACGTTTCTCAGTTTATAGATTGCAAAACCAAATTATAGTTATAATTGGTCCAAATGTTCCTTCTCAGCTGAAGCAAATCATATTGCTCTCCTTTCTCCAACCATGAATACAGTAATACAGCACAGCTACTCATTACCCTCATCATAACTAGAGGAGCACCTCTCAATTTAGTACTTAATATAATTATGGCATATTAAAAAGGTTTAGAAGACCAAATTCCTCCCTTCTCAGAGCTCTTAACCCACCTTTCCTCAACACTGTCAACTGAAAACTGACCTGGATATTTAATACTGAGGCCTTTCTTTTTTGTTTCTATTCATTGCGTAGAAAGTCAGAGATCAGCTTGGAAACTGTTCAAATTCTATTTCTAAATTTAAAATCACATCTCCCAGAGATAACTACAGAATAATTTTAATAGCAATATTAAAGCCTCCTCATGTTGCTAAAAGATTTCAGTTCCAGAATGGCTAGGACAACTCTTGGAACCCATTTTCATCCGTCTTAGTAAGGTTTCCCTTTTTTACATGAAGCAAGATTTCAAAGTTAGCTACATATGAAAAGGAGAATAATTGCCTCTGTATATTTTCAGTGTGTATAAATTGCTAACTGGGTGCATCTACACATGTTATTAATGTGCCTTAGGATTACTGTGTAGTAAAATAAAGCACAGGTAAGATTTCCCTGGGAATACTTCTAACATGTGCACCTTTCAGGAGCAAATTTGCTCCCGATGGGAGCAGATCAATGCAGGGCTGCTCTTGCCCTGCTCTGCCCCCCTACAGCAGTCAGGGGGAGCTCCAGCGTTCCCTGGATGCCAGGCCTGGGCTCCCAGGGGTGAGGGGAGCTGTCTGGGTTCTCAGGTAGTTGTCTCCCAGCCCTGTACCCTGAACTGCATGGGACAGGTGGCAGGGAGCTGTCTGGGCTCCCCAGCAGCTGTCTCCCAGCCCTGCACCTGGGTCTGCACAGGGCAGGAAGCTATTTCTGTTAGGGCATGGGGCTGGGAAGCAGCTGCTGGGAAGCCTGGACACTTCCCCATTTCCTTCTCCTGCCACCCGTCCCATGCAGATTGAGGTACGGGGCTGGGAGTCAGCTTCCCAGGAACCCAGAGAGTTCCCCCAGCCCCTGCCTTGGCTGACCAGGAGCAATTTACTCCAGGTCAGTTGTCTGTCTACACATACGCTACTATGCAGTAGCAAAGCCAGAGTTAGTCTAGTACTTGTATCTACAGGTACTAGCAAACTGCATATTAGACTAATATACTGTGCAGTAATTGCTATGCATGTATAGATGGTAATACTTTACTGCACATTAGATTAGTCTAATGTGCAGTAAAGTGGCTCATGTAGACACACATACTGTGTGGCATTTGAGTGATTGTCTTAAAGATACAAGGCTAAAAGCTGCTTGCATTGAAGTGAATGGAAAATCTCACACTGACTTCAGTGGGGACAAGATTTTACACCTGTAAATCTTTTAGTTTCTTCACCACAGGAGAAAATGCAGATCCCTAACCCAGAACTTTCCTAGAAGCAGCCATTGTTTAAAGCTGTTAAATTCACAGCACTGAAAGGAACAACAAAAATGATGATTCCTCTGGAAGCAAAAATTAAGATATGCCTCTGGTCCATGGTGTATGTGTATTTTCATAAACAAATGAAACATCAGTTCATAAGTTTTAAACTGCTATTAGAAGTACTGCTTTTACGTAGCATGAGGATGTCTACCATTAGGAATAAAATATTAAAGAAATGTTCTTATTGCAACTGCCCTTCAACAGTTAAGAAAACATTACCCATAATTAGCAGCCAACAGAAGAGCTTCTATTAAACTATACATCTTATTGATAACAATGAGGCACATATTAATACAATGAAGTCACCTGACAACAGCTTTATAGCAGAGAACAACATATTGTACATTACTGGGAAGAGGACATTTAAAGTACTGTGAGGATTATTTTGGTCAAATTGCTTCTGAGTCACAGCCCATCAGTCGTATTTGAAGTGTTGCTCGCTTTCTTCTCATTTAGCTCATACCTACCTTTTGTACCCTCTTGTAGGTGTACATGGACAGATAAAGAATTCTCAAAAGGAGGGTGCAGATAGTGTGGTGCATCTTCACATATAAAACAATGCACTTTTCACCAGGGAAGAAGGAAGTAGAAGCTTTACTAATATGCAGGGGCTGAGAGCTATATTATTAAGTTCAAGATCAAAGCACTAACCATTATAACTACTGGTATGTGCATTAATTTACTATACTATATCTTATGTATAACATCACAACAAACTAAGCAAAAAATAATCCAAAGATTATGTTTTTAGTCCTGTTGTCATTAAAATTAAATCCACATCTTTTTCAGAAACATAAAAGAAATCTAGCTTTCTTGAACATCTTGACAATTCATCCAATGCTTCATTGAAAGTTATTTCCATACCTGAATTGATGTTCACCTGAGTTAATGTTCTAAAATCAGTCTGTAGGGCTGTGAAACAGGACCTGCGTTAAGAGGGGAACCTAACAGACAGCAGAATTGCAGAAGAAAGGACAATTTAAGTAGCAGAGCATCAAGAACATTAAAGGAGAGAGAGGGTTCTTAACACCTGTGAAACAAAGTTTAGAAGGAATCAGGTATGTTATAATGAGCCATGAAGAGGTCAAGTGACTCCCACACTGATGCCTGAATAGAAAAGCTGCTGCATTTGGTTTGGTTTTAAATCGGTGTAGGGGACGTAACCAGAATTCAAAGGAGAGTGCAACTGAATTGCTGGACTCTCCTGGATCTTGCCCTGAAGATGTACCTTTTCTGAGAAAAGGAAAAATTGGAAGAGCTGCACCATCTCTCCTCATAAGCATTATTCAGTACTTTGCTAACACTGTTAGTTTGCTTTTATTATTAATATTAATTATTTATATTACAGCAGAATCAAGAATTCCCAATAGCGGCCAAAACTTTTGTTATGCTAAACCCTTCTATACACATAGCAAAAGGCAGTCCTTGCTCCGCAGAACTTACAGGCTAAGCAGACAAAGTAGTCAAAGGCCTGGAGGTGAAAGAGGCATGGAAAGCTGAACTGATATGCTTAGGATCATACACTTCCTGAGGGGCTGGGCCAGGAAGGTAACCCAGGTCTTTTAATTGCTTATCCACCACCATGCCGCTTCTCAGGACTAGGGACAGACATTCAAAAAGCCTGAGCCTGAATTGATTAAATCTTTGCAGGTTAATCTAACCTGGCTAGCCTAAACTGGTTTATAACTGGAGAGACATCCCCTCTGGACTGAAGAAATGCAGGCACATGCAGTGGCTTGGGCTAGAAGTCGGGGGGCAGTAGAGCAGCCCTCCCTTCCCTTGAAGAGTGCTGAGCTGAGGGGAGGTGTAGCCAGGCCCCAGCAGGATGCTCTGATTAGGGAACAGTCTCCCCAGCAACCTAGTGAGGGAGCCATCAGGGATTTACATAGCTTGTAGTTGCACAGCATTTATCAGTCCATCAGCAAAACGTAAGAATCTCTCATTTCTTCAAGCTCTTCTTAAACAGCTTTTTCCAAGGAAGGAACAGAGGGACATTAACAGATACCTACTGATTAGCTCCAAAAAGCCCTAAGCTGATATTGTCTTTGTCCCGTCTCTCACAGCATAGACATAGCCAGCAATGTGGTATGCTAGTTAATGTCGAGAGGTGTCTGTGTAAGGCAGAGGGGACTGGGGAATCCCTGCTTGAGCAGGGAGTAATGGGAGGTGGGGAAACAGGAGGAAGCTAGGCAGATGCCCTGTACCTGCAGTCTCTGCCTGAGCTGCAGCCAGGGAATAGAGGGCCAGGGCCAGCCCTGGTGTGCTGGAGCAGAGCAGAGCACTGCCTGGGGTTGCAAAGTATCTAGGATGCTGGGGAACTCTGAGTTAACTTAAACCTGATGTCTGACAGGCTCTTTACAGCAGAATCCTTTCCAAACCCGAGCAGAGCTCGCCAGCCAGGAAGATCAGGCCCATTGCATCTACCCTGAGAATTTCTTCCCTCACAATACTGTATATTTTCCTTCCTTGGAAGTTTAAACAAGGACTTGAATTCAATTCAAAGTAAATTGTGTTAGGTGCCTGACACAGTTTTTCTTATGTGCTTGTACAGGTCTTTGACAAAGTAGGGTTGCTGTCCATGGCTGGGCTTTTAAGAACTGCAGCAGTACAAATCAATAATGATAGCGTGGCCATCAGTTCCTTCTTGACTCTGAAGTTTAGACAGAATTTAGGGACTTTGCATGGTAGTATTAGGGAATAATATCTGTGCTTTTTACTCAGGAAACTGAACTACAGGGAGCACCTGTGATCATTAAACCTCAAAAATGACCCCTGTTATATTCAGTCCAATCCATTTTCTGTCCCTTCTAAACTATAAGGAGCATTAAAGATAGTGTAAATAGCCTCTCTGGGCCACACTGCACCAGGGACTTACACTGGGAGGAACAGTCCCATTTTAATGTTAAATTTTAAATTTTAGTCCATTTTAAATAGAATCACATGTTTAAAGGTTATGCTTTTCACACCCCAAAAACTAATATACCTTTCTAAGCTGACAATAATAGAAAGGTAGTTTGAACATCTCTTACATTATTGTCTTGGTATGCTAATACTATAAATCTAATGAGATGAATCTAGTGTTCAGGGAAAGCCTTTATAATCCAAGTAAGGATTTTCTCCTTTATGAAAAAAAACCCCAATGTTGTTCAAAGCTGAACTGTCTTTGACCCACATATAAAAGAATAGACCACAAAATCAAAGCAGTGTCTTTAATCCAGATGTTTTTTTCCATACTAAGGTAGAAAGGGGGGAAAAGGGTTGTAGCATCAGCAACAGACAGACTTGAAAAATTCTGTGGGGTTTCTTTTAAAGCAACATGGCAAGAGGAAGCTGAGGGATTCATCTTATAAAATGGAAATCTACTCTATTTGTATCTTTGCCAGAAGGTTATCACAATGAATCCACTCGTCCAGTATTAATTTCAGTAGTGATTTCATTTCATACTTGGAGGGATTTCATGGATCATCTAGCAGTCTTTCCTCCGTGAATTGCATAACATTTGATAAGATGTTAAAAAGCGTTGGTGATATCTCACAGCTTTAGAAAAAAATATTCTTCCCCAGTGCTGCAAACTTAAAAATCAAGTATGATACAGGCCAGGCAATTTCAAGAGAGGGTGAAGCTGTTCTTTTTATTCTGCCAAGATGATCCACAGTGACTGCTACCCACGCCATGTATTACATCAGCATTCTGTACGTCTCGTGAATGAGATGGGCAACCTGTCTACAATGTTTTGAGGAGTCTAGAATTTTGTATCATTACAATCAGAAAGAACAGCAAATCACTTCAATAGTTACAATTCTGGCTTATGGTTTTTTTCTTTTACTGGTACCAAAGGAAACAACTAAAAGTCATAACATTCGTATTGAATTGAAAGGGGGAAAAAAGCAAGTACCTGAAAATGGTGCTACATTAGTGGAGGGGTAAAAATATTTTTAGATTTATTTTGATTCTTGCTTTGAGAAATACAGCGCTAATCACATTCAAAGAGTTGGTGTATGCTGTTAATAAGCATTTTTCGTAAGCTGATGGTTGTCTTACAACCACATTTAAAATGGAAGATTCCTTTGGAACAGAAGCTATACAAATTTACTGTCCGTAGCAAGGAGTCTTAAGTGAAGAAGAGTTAACTGCAGACAGAGTCAGATCCTATTCCACCTGCTGAGCATGTAAGTGCACTTAAGTGCCCTAACAAACTCTATTCCACCCTGCCCAAATCTCTGAAAAAAGCTTTAGGGGTGCATACAAACATTCAGGTAGGTTAGGGGGAGGTGAGATCATATTAAAAATGATCACCTAATCTAATTTAGCTGGCTGACGTGTAGACCTTACACTAGCTCCCTAGTTAGGTCAATGTAAGTGCAAACTGTATAGAAGTTCTAGGAAGGTTAGATAGGTTAAAAAATGGCTGACCTGATCTAATTTAACTATACCTTGGATGTGCACTAAGTTAGATTGGGTACGGGTAGAGCAATCTAACTGAACTTCTGTACACGTTCAGAGTACAGCCGACAACCTCCCCCACCACAGACCTGCCAGCCCACCAAACCCTCCCTGACCCTGCAAGCTGTTCCTAGTGCTGGTCTTACCAGCATTTGCTGGTGCCAGGAGCTGATTGAAGTAAGTCAGTGGGAGGGAGGGTGAGTGAGATTGAGGGGGCTGGCTTGCAGGGGTGGTAGTTTGTTTGGGGGGGGTTGGGGGTTGAAAATAGCCCCTGGTCAAGGAAGGAAGACAGCCTCCTCTGATCCCACCAAACACCCCCACAGAGCTGCCAGACCCACAATCCACTCATCCCTCCCCTACCCTGATTTACTTCAGTCAAGCTCCCCAGGACCAGTGAACACCAGTAAGTCAGCCCTGGGAGTAGTTTGAGGGATTGGGGGCAGTTTGGTGGCATCAGGGGATGAGGAGGCCTATGGGATTTGGCAGGATTGGAGAGCCCCCCCGATCCCGGCAGCCCCCATTCTGATCCCCCAACGCCCCTGCAGATTCCATTAGCCCCCTCCACAATTCCCACAACCCCTACACCCCTCAAATACCCCCAAGCCTCCCCAACAGATCCTGCTAGCCCCCCCATAACCTCCCCATCCTGCCTGCCCCTCACCCTAACCCAATTCATAGATGCTAGGGTTGGAAGGAACCTCAACAGATCATCAAGTCCAACCCCTTGTCCTGGGCAGGAAAGAGTGCTGGGATCAGACGACCCCAGCCATATGCCTATCGAGTCTTCTCTTAAAGGCCCGCATTGTAGAAGAAAGCACCACCTCCCTTGGAAAACCATTCCAAATTCTGGCCATTCTTACCATGAAGAAGTTCTTCCTGGTATCTAGTCTAAATCTGTTCTCTGTCAGTTTGTGACCATTGTTCCTTGTTACCCCAAGAGATGCCCTGGTGAACAGAGCATCTCTGGTTCCTTGCTGTGCCCCTGTAATAAGTTTGTAGGGGGCCACAAGATCACCTCTCAGCCTTCTCTTGTGGAGGTTGAAGAGGTTCAGGTCTCTCAGTCTCTCCTCATAGGGCTTTTACTGTAATCCCCTTACCATATGAGTGTCCTTCTCTGGACCCTCTCAGGGTTATCCACATTCTTCTTAAAGTACAGTGCCCAAAACTGGATGCAGTACTCCAGCTGCGGTCTGACCAATGCCGCATAGAGGGGAAGGATTATCACCTCCTAGATTCTATATGTCATGCATCTGCTTATGCATGATAAAGTACGGTTAGCTTTGCTGATGATTTCATCACACTGACGACTCATGTTCATCTTGAAGTCCACTATGACTCCAAGATCTCTTTCCACTTCTGTGCTGCTGAGAGTCATTTCCCAGTCAGTAGGTGTGCTGGATATTTTTATGCCCTAGGTGCAGTACTCTGCATTTGTCCTTGTTGAACTACATCCTATTGTGTTCTGCCTGCTTTTCCAACCTGTCCAGGTCTGTCTGCAATTGTTCCCTACCCTCTGATGTGTTCACTTCACCCCACAATTTAGTATCATCCACAAACCTGAACAGTGTACACTTCACACCCACATCCAAGTCACTGATGAAGACATTGAAGAGTCCAAGAACCAAGCCCTGCGGGACCCCACTGCCCACATCCTTCCATGTCGACTCCCCTTAGTTCAAGCTCCTAGCACCTATCTAACTGCTGAGTTAGACTGGGTAGGTGGGGCATTTTTAACTTGATCTAACCCCCCAAACTTCTAGCTGTAATGTTTGTACAAAGCCTAACACAAAAGGTGTGGAGCTCTCCTTCTCCTCACTGTTTTTTTATGACTCAGTCTTAACGGCTAGAAGATGGCATGCTCCAAGGACTGTCAGAACATGAAGGGAATGGCATAGAATCACATTTAGGTGCCTGAGTCCACTTAAACTATTCTACCTGTTAGGCATCTATGCATAAGGCATGGGATGAGAATTCATGAGGATTTAACTTCATCCCCAGCTTTGAAGCAAACTTTCTGTGTGATCCAAGGCAAGCCATACAATAGAGGCAAAGGCCTCTGTTCTCTATCATCTTGTATCCCACCTTTATCTAACTGTTTAGACTGTACTTTGGGACTGAGATTGTTTGTTATTTTCTACATAACCCTACTACATAATGCTACTACAATAGGGCCTGCATTTCAGCTGTGGTTTCTAAGTACTTGCAGAGTACAATTACTACTGGCATTACATTCTTTCTTTGAGGGCAATTTTATACTGAATGTGCCTGATTTTTCTTATTTTACCAATCAATTCTAAGCACCCTAAGTGAATTGGGGAAAGTCCCTACTAATTAAGGAGTTGTAATATCTCCACTCTAAATACTCCCTTTGCAGGGTTTATTCAACCAATAATGCCAGATACTGTATCATGCAAATGAAAACTAATTCACCAAGACACCCACAAAACTGGCATTGCCCTCAAGTGGATTTACGTAAGGCCCAAGCTTGGCTGCGAGTATAACAAAGCATCTTCATACACAGTAAGGAGGCTGCCTAAACCAGCACAATAAAGATTATTGATCTTGACTTGTAGCCAAAATCTCCTCCATCACAAGAGATTTTTATAGCTCAGAGAGGAAAGCCTACGTATAAACAACCAGTGTCCATTAAGGTGCTGAACCTTACATATTCTATTTAGAACTAAAATAAATTGATACAAATCCTAAATCAAGACATTTGTATGCGTCAGTTTCAGCCTAGAGCAAAGTTTGGTTTCCAAGTTATAAATCCTTCCAGCCAAAAGGAATACAATGGAAATTTCGATACAAGCCCAGCTATCATTATGCAGACACAACACAACAAAATGAGATTTCAGACCGTTCCAAAGGGCAGGCTCTGCCTCCTGAACAATGGGTACACACTCCACTATCTCTCCACCCCTGGTTCCAAATTAAAGAAACAGCCTGGCAATCCTGGCTCAGAAATAGCCTTCTGCCTTTGGGTTGGTCTAAAGCCATGCAGAGGCAACATAACAAATGTGCCAGTCATCTGCTACAAATTCTGCAGAACATTCCTTTTCAATCGCTCAGGTTCCTTATGCTACAAATGGATGCATTCCTGGTATCAAAAGCCTAACACTAGTGTAATAATAGGCCTCTAGATGGTATGTAGGCATTACTGATAGAAAGTCTTAGTTTCTGAATCCACCAGTAATGAAGCAGTCTGAATCTGGATGTGGTACTGCAGCATTTATTTTTTGTTTATCTTCTCCCCTGGAAGCTTAGGAGGGTGCGAAAATCATTACATCCATGGATCATTTTTGCTCCAGCCATCTGCAAAGCAGCAATGGATGGAGATGTTTGAAATGGTCTCATCAGAGCTACTACTATATTAGAATGCTGGCTTGAAATTTGCAGTGGGTTAAAACATGCTGTGCCTAATTAGTGTCAAAGCAGCAGAAGATGGGCAGTAAACACTGCAGTCAGAAAAAAACCGTGCTTCCAGAAAATTAAATGATCCCTGCAGACTTGGGAATATGAATTAGGAATGCTTAGAAAGCAGAAATCAAAATGGCAAGAAAGCAGCCTTCAGTGCCACGTGGGGAAATTTTGTTTGCTTTCTGTGGAAATCTCCTTTGACGCTCATCCTCCATTACAACAAACCATGTGCGGGAAGATCTGGAGGCATCATTTCTTTGCCTTCAGAAGAGACACCACAGCTGCTCAAAGGGTATATTTTTAGCCATACCGTCCTGAGCCAGGATTGTTGTTTTCATACTTCCATACAAGTGGTGTGGCCAGAAAGAGCATATTGATGGGTGGGGCTGAGGTGAGGTTAGAGCCTGGTATTTAAATGCAAACCTATGAATTTCAATTAGGGGCCCAAAACTACCTCAGCTCTGCTTCCAGTAATTCTTTGCAGCCACTTGCTCAACAGCAGAAAGCACATACTCTGGGAAGCACAGTGCCAATGCCAGCTTGGGTAGTCTAGAGAGCATCAGACACATAAAGAAGGGTAGCCAAAGGCTGAGACTTGCTGCTAAAAGAGGTCACTGTAATTCCTTGGCAAATGTATTTGGCATTCTGACTGTCTGCTACCATTTCCTCAACTGCATCTCATTCCCTTTCACACTCATCTTACTAACCACACAGTGAAGCCATGAGGATCTGCATTTCCAATTGAGTGAAGTCCGTGCTAAATCATCTAAGGCAGAGAGGCCATACTAAGAAAGAAACCCCACGGTAGCCCTCCTGCCCTTAAACAAGTCATCCATCAACTAAAGAGCATATGATTCCTATGCAAGCTTTCTACTAGCTTAGTGAATCAGAAGCAAGTAACCACTAGGCATAGCCTACTCGGGGGAAACTTAATATGTGCTACCATTCAATGCCTGTTCCCAAGTTATGCAGGATCCAGCCTGAAAGGAATAATGGGCTGGTACAGTGGCAGCTGAAGTCAAGAGGAATCTTTACTGACCTTGGAAACCAACACTTTTTTTTTTTGTAGCTATTAATTTGGATAAAGTCTAAATTTGATGTTTTGTCAAATTGGCCTAATATAATATAAAATAACTGTGACCAACTTCTGCCCTGATATGCATGTACTTTTGAATTGTATTAGGAGATAGAATGCATCATTAGCCTAAAGGTATGGCAGATTCTAAATCACAAAAAACTTTTTCAAGATTTTTCAGGCAGATACTCATATTTTCCAATGCTCTGTCTAATAAGCTACCTTATTAGACACTTAGCCCAGTAATAGAAACTGAAGTTCTGACCATACAACCCTACCTCCCCTCACCTGATGATTCAATATTGTGATAAAGAATATGGAAATTAAATTTAAGGACCATAAAAAGAATATAGAAAAATATCATTCAACTTGTACAACCCTCATTGATTAAAATTATTTTTAAAACATTTTTTACACAGAAGTAGGGCACTTATTAAGGTGCCTTCCTCTTCTCTTGAATCAGTCAAAATTTGTCCCTGTCACCCAAGTTTCATCCTCATGGGCCAACAGGATAACAGGCTCAAGTACACACCTCATGGAGTACCCTTCAAATCCTATAACATTTCTGACACAGATCAAATATTATTCTCCTCTTCCATATTCCTCCCTCACCGACAGCTATAAGTGTGGTTGCCATCACTTGCCTGTTCCCCATGTAGTATGCAACAGCCACCAACACTTTCCCAGAGACACCAGGGGAAACTAGGTCTAACTTCTTCAGGTCTGGATGAGAAAAATCCTATGGCATACAACAGAGAAAAGCTCTCCCCAGTGCCTACTTCCCTCATTCCCTGAACACAATGCCTTACGTTTTAGCCAGAGGGGGAAGGGACAGGGAAAACGATGGCAAATGAGGAAGGCATCCTGTGTAATCACGATTCTTCTGTATATGGACCTCTACTGCCCTGTCTGCTGCCTTGTGGACAGGGGTAAATACATAGGTCAGAGTATTACAGTGGTATTGGGTAAAGGGCATGCATTAACGGTTAGAGATAGGCTAGTTAGATTATGGCACTTGTAGTCTTCAAAGCCTCTTACGTACACTGGCCCTGATCCTGCAAGCCTTTAAGCAGGTTTACCAGTACCTCACTTGGAGTAATACCATGTTTCAGTATTAAACATGGGCTTAAGCATTTACAGTAGAACCTTTGTAAGCTTTTATATGGGGACTTATGTGGCTTCTGCTGCAGTAGGATATGACCACTAATGAGGTTAGCAGTTATTCTCCCCATTTTACAGATGGGTGACTGATATCAATGATGACAGTTCCATGAATGTTTTTATCATGTTACAAGAAACATCTCAAAATGGGCCCTGTATCTGCCAGACACAATGCATTTTTAAAAATGGAAGTATGCAACCCTAAAAGTCTTCCAATTCCTTAGGCTAAATCTGACAGCCTGCTCAAATTCACCTTTGGCTGTAGTATAAATGTGCTGGGAGTGCCTGCTTGATTAGTTTGTGGAGAAAGACTTGAGTTATTCTGACATTCTGCCACTTCCACCAATACATCCCAAACTGCAACAAACTCGCTTAAGAATAGCAGTATGTTCTATATACATTTGTTCCCAAAAGCCTTTTCAGAAAGCATTAGTAAATTCAGCCACTAAGTATTTCAAGCCTGAAAGATTTATTATTTCACTAGTATGGTATCAGTACAGGAAAACCCTTGTATACAGCATCATACATATAGATTTGTATAATGTGTGCAGCCACCTATGTCATGAAACAAAAAGATATTAAGAACCTAATTTAAAATAACTAACTACTCTAACACCTCATCTATAGGGTTAATTCATTCCAAGAGAAAACAATTCCTTTTTTTTTTTTTTTTTTAGAAAGACAGAAGTGACATCTAAAACGAGTACACATTTTACTTGCTGCACAAACACAGCTTTTCCTAGAAAATACTATGATAAGTGTGATCTGGATAATGAGGAAAATTCCATGGCATCTTGCTTATATAAACAAAGCCACTGTGGGGTATTAACTACAAGCCAATTGTACCCCCTATTATATGGCAGTAAGCAAAAGCAAATGTATGTAACAGTGCAGTCAGTTGGAATTACACTTAAAAACAAAGCAAAACAAAACACAAGGCAGTTCTGCAATGATTGTGTCCTTAAGCAAGGTTCCAAGGTTTTAACAAGATCATTTTAGTTTGGTAGGGGGCTTTGTACATCTTAGGAAAAAATTTTAGTGATTGTAACAAGGATCTTTGTGTGAGTAAGAGATGACATTTCAGATTCCTTTTTTTGTTAGTGCACTGCAGGAAATGAGATCTCGATATTGCCAAATGGTTTCTTGGAAGCATGGCTTTCAATTGCAAGCATGGAACTATGGAATTTGGGTTTCTTTCCTTTTCTTTTTTAGATAGCAGAGGATCCATGTTATTAAGGATGAGCGACAGAAAGATTCATGGAAAATCAAATGAAACACTCAAGACAATGGCATCATAAAACAAATATTGCTGCATTTCTGATTCACTGAGGAATGGCCATATGCTGGCTCTTAATGTGCCATCTACCTGGATGCTAGTATTATTGTTTGTTAGAACTGCAATTTATATAATTGCACATGTGTCCAAGTAATGTTGCTCAGGCTTCTTTTCAAATATATTTCATTTTCTATGTTATGAAGAGTGTCCATGTTTCCAAAGAAATAGGTATGAGTAAATCCTGGACAGCCTGTTATATGTGGATGTATTTCTGAGAAAAAGAACTCTGCATGCGACGCTGAATTCACACTTATTTCACTGCTAGATTGGCAGAAATTAGCTAGTACTACTCTTTCAATGTAAGGCTAAAAGAGGCAGCCTTCCATAGCCAGGGTGTAGTTCAAGGGGAGAAGGAAGGAATGCCCCATTCACAAAGGACAAGCAATCGCAGTTTATCTGAAATACACAAACACAGATCTGCCGTAAGCAGAAAAAATGCCTTACCTTCTCAAGGTGCAATCAACGACAGTTCAGACATCCAGCCCCCCAGTCGCAAATAATCAGTGAAGCAAATTTCCCATTTCCTACTCTTTGCTGACCACTGTCCTCACCATAGTAAAAAGTTCCTCTGAAAACACTTCCACAATGGGTCTAACATGATGATGCCCAGCTCAGTTGTGGTTGCAAAGATCCCTCCCTCTGTGTCCCCTCAGCTTTTGTATTTGGAGAGAGTTATGCGGGCCAGAGACTGTCCTCCTCCTCTGAATTGTCAGCCTCTCCAAGTGCTTGCCATGCACTGCTCAATACCTTGTGGCTTTGCCCTGTCACTTGCAAGCAGCAGTTGCCTTTTTCCAGCAGTTGTTGCTCTCTTTGCCTGAACTCCTTCAGTCAAAATACTTTGGCTATTTATGCATTGGCTGGCTTGTGAAGCTGTTCTCTTCTTGTTTCTATTTCTAGGGAAGGCAGCCGCAAAGAAACCCTGGTGAGGAGGAGAAAGGCATTTACATCAGAAAGCTGTACAGCTGTTGGAGGGAGTCTGCAGCAGGAAATACCAGAAGACTTATCCAACCACATTAGGAGGGAAAAAAAAAGGAAGCATGTAAAATCTGGGCAGGATCATCAGATACTGGATTGGATTGAAATTCTGTCTGACTGACTTCTGCAGATCAACATGGGCGAGTCACTTGATGTGAAAACAAAAGCTGAAGAACTGAAAATGGGAGCAGGCTGAGGCAAACAAGGGACATGCTACCCCCTATTGGACAGCTCATTTCTGAAAGATGCATTACATTGAAACCAAGTTGAAAGGCAGTAGAAAAGAAAAGGGAAGGCAATATGAAAAGGAGCTAATGGATGTGGGAGGTGTTCTGAATACAGGACCTCTGTGCAGCATCCCAGAAAACTGGTAAAATCACACTAAGTCCAGAGCTGTCCACATATCCCTGAGGATATGTGGTACATAGCTCACGTAGAATGCACAGGAGTGGTCTCAGCATGGCCATCCCTCTTCTGTGTGTAGCTCTGAATCAGCAAAGCATTTAAGCAAATATTAGGCAGGTGAATAGCTCTGTCCATCCTGTAAGTGGCAGTGCTCGCGTGTTTAAAGTGTGCCTTTACATGCTTAGCTGGGTCAGGTCCAAAATGCAGAAGAAGCTTCCAGGGATCTACAAAATCATTTAACTGAAGCTGCTTAACTTGTAAGTTAGTGTAAATTTACTAATAGTAAGCCCTACAAATTTTTAGATACCAGTAGCATAACTCAGGCACAGCAAGCAGGGTGCCCGTCCTGGGCACTGATTTAGAAGAAGTGCCAGAATGGCAGCCCCCAAAAAGGCCATGTGACAACAGCAGCAGCCAGGGTACAAGGAGCTTGCACTGTAGCATGGGGGCTTACAACCCCCCCACCCCTGCTCTTTAGCGCTTGGCCTCCCCCCTTCACCCCTCCAGTGCTCAGCAACTTCTCTGCCCAAGACGCTGGACCCACTACTTATGCTTCTGTCAGACATAGATTTCCTTGCAGAACTGATAAAGGACTGACTCATGCAACATTTTGCTCATTTTCTTGATCAGTCTCATGCCCCATACATCTGACACCTGTGACACAATGCCTCAAAATACATACTTGAATTTTTTACTGTAGTCGTCTTACAAGCAATATCCAGGCACATATATTCAGCCCCTGCACTCTCCTATTTGGAGCAGACATAGAAAACACGACAATCACTGTTATGTCAAGGATAAACCACTACCCTCCTTCAGCCATACAGAAGACTCAAGCCGCAGAGTAGTATGACAGCTCTATCACCGTGGCCTGCTGATCAGACAACCCATCTGCTAATAGACATTCATACTTTTCTATATGGGTAAGGAGTGGAAGATATGGTGAAATGCTATGATCGTGCTTAGAGTGCATCCATAATTACAGTTCCCTTCCTATCCATCCTGCAAGTCACCCTGTCTTCTTGACAATGGAGCAGAAACAAAAGAATATCAGTGTAAGTCTGAAGGAGAAGCAGACGGACCTCAATGCAAGCATTATTTACAAACCTACTCTGTAGCCCTGGTAGTGACAAAGAAATCATTTTTCTTTTCAGCATTTGCAGTCTCTAAATTATATACAAGAGATTTTTTTTTTTACTGGTAAATTTCTTCTTCCATTCTGATTGCTCACTTATCCAAGAAGACAGCTTTTTGTTCTGAAGGACTGTTAACATCTTCCACTAAGATGATGGCCCAAGTCATGATTTTGTTGGACATTAGAAGACAAAAACCAGACTCAGAGCTGGAGGCATTCTCACACTTTCCCAGTCCTTGGCCCATTCACATAATGCTAAATAGAACTTCAGCTATCATATGCGCCTCAGATATGTGTGCCTCACACTAACAGATGCAAGGGATCACCTGAGTCCTTTGCTGGTGGAGGGCTAGATTTTGATTTGGCTTATGCACCTATAGAGAGGACTGAGGCAAAGTAAGACCCTCATTTACACCTATATAGGCCACCTAGATCTCAATGTAATTGTGAGCTCAATCCTATAACTTTCATACAGCGCTTATTACGGTGAATTCAAACAGGACATACAGCAATAAGCCCTATTCCCAACAGCATTTGCATGCTCTAAACCCCATGATGACTGGGGGTGGGATGGCAGGGTCGGGGGAATCCACTCCTTCCAGAAGTGAAGGACAATTCAGACTATTTGAACTAATTTCTGGCAGTCTTTGTAAAAGCCAGAATCGTGTACCGCTTGTAGTGACTCTTTTTTTCTCACTGCCAGTTCCTTATTTTTTTGTTCTGCAGCATTAGACAGTGGATCTTGTCACTGTAAGATGAACACAGTCCTTTCCATCAGTAACACTGTATATTAGCAGGCCTTGCCTAATTCTGTCAGAACAATTCTTTCTTCTTGCTAATAAGCAAGAAGCATGTACCAAAGTAGTACCCTCCTGCATATCTATGAAATACTCAATGCACATTGGGCCTTAGAAATACAAGCAAATAAATTAATGAATAATACAGTATACAACTGCATATGACCACTGACTGCAGAAACATATAGCAATAGTCATTTAAGGTCTGATCTTTTACCTCTTAGACTCAAGGGCAAATTTTCCACTGACTTCAATGCGTGTAAGATTGAGCCCTGAGGTTTAGATAGCAGTTTTGTATACTGTACTAGGAATGCAGAAAACACATCTAAAATGGAACCTTATAAGGAATAAAATAGACTTTTGTCATTATATTATCCCTCCCATTCTAGGATTTACATAAATGAAATAACACCTGCAATCCTAAAGACAGGTAGTTACTATTTTATGTGCGGATGTAACAGTGGATG
This sequence comes from Caiman crocodilus, assembly GCA_030014935.1. Taxonomy (NCBI): domain Eukaryota; kingdom Metazoa; phylum Chordata; order Crocodylia; family Alligatoridae; genus Caiman; species Caiman crocodilus. The sequence goes on along the minus strand of JAGPOW010000304.1, from coordinate 108,025,494 downwards.
AAAGTGTATTTCTGCCAATAAAAAACCAAAAAAACAGACTTTCTGCCAGCTCTCCATTGTTTAGGACTGTTTTCTTTCCTGCTACATACTTCCTCATCATCTATGAAAGAGAGTAAGTAGATTAGGGGTCAAATCCTGGGCCCACTAAAGTCAATGAAGGTTTTGACCTCAACAGAGACAAGAATTCACCCATACTTTCTAAGAGAGAGGTAGTTGTGCTAGTCTGAAGTAAGGCAGAAGGCATGACAGAGTGACACCTTACAGAATACCTCTTTGAATTAATCTATAATATGCTACCCTGCCCATATTTTCTAAAGTACTACATACCATTCAGTATAGATAGGAGTACACTGGCTAACAATTTATCATGCTTCGCAGGCAAGTTTTACTATTTTGCATTCTTCTAGGATACCACAGCAAGGCTTGTAGCAATACCCAAGCTAACTAGTTTAAAGCTCGCTCTGAGGCTATAAACAGATGTCACAATTGTCCCAGGATGAAATGGAATGGACAAAATACAATCATATTTCCTGGTCTACTGTCTTAGGATAAATCCTAAAAAGATGCATAGGGTAAGCAGTACTAATAGTTTATCTGGAAACTTCACAAGCAGCACATGGACATGTGCAATTAATTCAAATCAATAAACTCTGGTACATATTGTGCCAGAGTTTATTGCTCCCAAGTGCTGCATTTGAATGTGTGCCCAGGACCACAGCATGTTGAGCTGAGTCAGAGCACCCCTGGCTGGCTGGGGAATCAGGGGGATCAGTCTGCCAGCCTCAGGCTGCTTCAACCCAGCTCAATGCATTACAGAAGGACTTGCTAGGACACAAGGATGCTCTAGTGTGGGCAGCTCCCTACACTGAAGCACCCTTGTGCCCCAGCCAGCTCTGCAAGCGTCTACATATGTGCAGCTTACTAACAATCACCATTGCAGGACAGCACTTCTAAATACTGTGGTGGAGTTTATTAGTTCACTGCAACCTAATAGGGGCACATGTGTAGACAATGAATGTTTATTAAAGAGCTAATTAAACAGCTCCACAGTAAATGTGTCTTGTAGATATGGCTAGCATGTGTTTGAACAGGTATCTCAGAATCACATCACTGAATCAAGGGGAGAAGAGTGGCAGGCAGTGTATTCAGCCACTCTCTAAACCCTAATTAAAAAGGTGATGTGTGCACATGCTAATCCTGAGATATTTCTATTCTGAGATTAGCACAGGCACAACTTTTCAAGGGACAGATACAATGTCTGCTCCTAGCCTGCTCTAGAATAGTGGTTTTTAACCTTTTTTCATTTGCAGATGCCTAAAATATTTTGATTGGAGGTGCAGATGCCTCTGAATTATGTGTGGATATTCAAATACTTTTGTTTAATCATAATCATCTTTTGTGGACCTGTTAGACTTAAGTCTGTGAGCCCCAGAGGTCTCCGGACCACAGGTTGAAAGCCACTGCTCTAGAAGATTAGTGTACTAAGCAGCAGTGCTTGGAAGTCCGCTCTGAGTTTGCCTAGCCTCTGAAAGACTTCCACCCAGATCCCCTCTGGCAACATTTGATATTAGATGTGTGAATTCAGCAAAGGAAACACCTGTAATACTTACACTGTCACTATAATAATATTAGCCCTTTTACAAGATTAATCTCTATCACAAGAAGGCTTGTGAAGTAGCTGAATTATAGGAAAACCTTGATCTCTTCAGTTTTATAGACCAGAATGATGATAACAAGAGAACAGAATGTGCCCTGACAGTGGAATCTGAGTGATTTGCTTCTGCCACCATCACTCCTAACATGTAGCTTCTTTCCATAAATAACCTTTATCATAAATATGTATTTGCAGGTCTGATAAGCAAACCACTTTACAACTATTGTTTAATTGCTAATATGAAATCTATTCTAACAGAAGCCCCCTTAGGTGTCTAATAATGCATCATTACCCATTTTGATGAGCAGAAAAGTGAACTCTCCTGTGCTTAAACAGGCAGACCATTCATTTCTCTCACTTAATCTGTTTACAGTTACACTTCACGCATAATTAAAATGCCTTCTCTACAGTCTCAGGGGTGTACTTGGTAGCCATGTTGGTCTGAAACAAAAAGACATACAAACAACTAGTTCCCAGTTGTTCTAATAAAAGGTATTATTTTAGAACCAAGAGTTCTATTTTTTTGTATGTCTTTTCATCTCAGACCAACACGGTTACCAAGTACACCCCTGAAACATGGAAGATGCTGAATTTTAGCCAATTTTGGATTTGAAACTTCACTGCAAAACAACAAAAATGTTTTTTGCCTCCCTGCCTGCCATCTGACACCTCCAGGGAAGAAATTCTACCTGATCAACACATCAAAGAGCTGCTCAACACAGCTCAAAGACACTTGCATGGACCCAGAGGGACAGACTTCCATCTTCAGCTCCTTCTGTGCAAAAATGAAGTTTGTTTCCTACCTATGGGGACTTTTTACCATCTTGTACCATCTACACTTTTCCCAGAGCCTGACAAAGGGCTTTGATCCCAAAAGCTAGCAGAAAAGGACAATTTTCTTGCCATTTTCCAGTTGGTTTAATAAAAGGTATAATTTTGGAACCAAGAGTTCTCGTTTTTGTATATCTTTTTCTCTACAGTCTTACTTTCTGATCCTTGTGCCTTTTGTCTTTGTTTATCTCCCAGCTCTTCCCTTCATACTGTCCTCCCATATGCACGAACACTATATCTTCTCTGTTGGAAATGTGAACATATATTCACTCCGTACAGAAGACTTTTGTTTTATATTACTCTGATCTCACAATGCTGAACAATAAACTGTGGCTGCAGCCTGATTTTGTAAGTCAGCAACAAGCTTCCATGGATAATTAAAATGATAATAATCAAAATAATCAAATGTAAAAATAGGTCTCTCTTAAAAAGGAATGCCAGAGCATCAGCACTGTGGTCATATTTCTCTCACCATAATATAGCAAAAAACATCTGCAGTCATAACCATATAGATCAAATTTCCCTCTAATATTTGCCAGCCTTACAATGAACTTGTTCTTAACTTCCCAGGCAGTCATGAGACACAAGCAAGATTTGTTTAATCAACTGAGCAGCGTAAAAATGCAAATATATATTATAAACTGCACCATAAGTTTTAACATTGTCATATACATTAATAAAAGAGAAAGTTTGCATTTTTACCTTTGAATGTTTTCTGATGCAGAATTTTGGAGTTAAAATATTTAATGCCAAACCTGACCAGAGCAAAGATGCCTTTTTAGCAAATGATATTGTGCCTCTACAGCACCACAGAAAGGTGAGCCCCAAACCTAACATGTTTGGCCATTTTACATTTTCGAAAACAGTAGCACTGCTAAACAGAGCTCTCTCTCTAATTGCAGGTTTGCTTGATCTGCTCCCCAGGGAAGTTAGGAAAACTTCCAACAAAACTCCCTGGAAGACCCTGGAGACTGAAGTCCTTTTGTGGCAAAAGGCAGAGAAAATTTTGTGCAACCGACTGGTGATGTAAATTGGGATTTTAGATAGGAAGCCACACAGTAATTAACAATTACAGGGAATTCAACCCTGAAGAACCTCATGCCCTACTGCACAATATAAACACAACATCATGAACACACCATAGCAGGCAACAAGCAAACATGAAAAGCAACAGAATGGCACAGTCCCTCATATTTGGACACTAAGGATTGCTATTATGTTTACATGATGAACTTCTGTCTCTTGGTGCGTGCTCCCCATTGAGATGGCAGTTCTAAAGGGAACTTCCTCTGGCTAACTCAGGCTATCTTGAGTGTTTCACTCATGAGGACACATCTACCAACTTGAAAGTTCACTTAAATAGTAACACAGAGGACAGATTGGTCCCTGTTGTCTTCCAGCAGTTTCCCCATGAGATGAGGGTATCGTTAATTTTAGGCTTGGATCACCGCACTCCATATTTCACCTATTTTTCTGCCATCCCAAGCTTTTTGGTTCTTTGTAATTCCCCCTTATCGATACAGCTATGTTTTGGCATGAGTTCACTTTTACTATGACTGACACATCTTGAAAATATAGCCATTATCTTGAACTCCATGTCCTCACTTGAGTGGCCTCTGAGAAGATGGATCAAGTCAGTCATTCTTTACCTACTAGTGTTGTCAGAGTCACATCAATGGTCTAGGGAGGCCTTCAGTTTCCAGGAGGACTCTATTTGACCATGATTTACTTATAATAAATTGACCAAGAAAAAGGTGCAGGAGCCAGTGATAGTTCTAATGAATTCCTGCATTAAAAAAAATCTAGGACTTTTCTACTTAGAGATATAGGGATTGGTACACTGGATCAGATTTGAGGTCCAGCTATTCCAATTATTCTGTTTCAAAAAGAAACCAGTACCAGCTGGATCCCTCCAACAATCTTGCCTCCCACAGATGGAGACTGGCTTGGCCCCTGAAAAATGAAATTTAATCTCTTTCCTAAAACAGTTCCTTGCACTATTATAAAACTGTGGGTGATCTTGTTACTGATATAAAAATCCAGCCATCTTTAAACTATTGCCAGATTCTGGTGACAATGAAATCCATAGTCTAATTACATGCTGTTTGGAGAGCTATTTCCTTCTATTAGGCTTCAGTTTGCCACTCTCTAATTTCATTGGTTGTCTCCTTGTTCTTGTGTTACCAGCTGAGGAAAGTAGATGTTCCTGATCTATTTTTTTCTTCTTTGTGTGATTCATCCCTCTATGCCCTTAATTTACCTCCCCTTCCTATAAACCTCCTATCTTAGCAGGCTCCTATTTTAATTCCTTCTCTTCAAATAGCCACATCTCTCTTTTCCTTCTACTGGATTCCTGACAGGTACTTTTTAAGCATAGATCAAGTCCAAATGAGACTCTCAAGTCTTGAGTGCAGTTAGCCAATGCACTCTTCCATCCAGGGCTGGTCCAACCATTAGGCAAATAAAGTGGTTGCCGAGGGTGCCAAAATTTGGGGGGGGCACCAAAATTATATGCAGAACAAAATAACAGCAACATCAGTCTAAATAACAGCCCTGGCTAGCTACTGCTCCACCTTGGTTTAAGACCTTTGGTTCCCTAATGAGAGAAAGACCTCTGAAAAGATCTCAGAGGTAAAAGTTCATTCTAGACTTCTTATTTTCCTCTATATTGGAAGTGGTGGGGGCGTCAAGGTACACCATTTGCCTAGGGTGCCAATTACTCTTGGACCAAACCTGCTTCCATCTCATATGGAAGAGGGATTTCCCTCATGAGTTCTAGTTTGAAATTTGGGATTGAAGGTCAGATTAGCTTTTCCCCAAAAGGTTCATACATTGAGCTCCATCCTACTTCCACAGAAGTCAGAGGATTTTTTTATCATTGATTTTAATCATAAGTCAGTCAGGTCCTTATTTCTTTTCTTAAGACTGGTGATATTAGGTGAAACACAGATGGTGTTTTTTGGTTTTTTATAATGTCACAACATGATGAGCACTAGCAACTCCTGCCCCGGTGTTGATAGATCAAAGGATTTAGTAGACATTTTTCTCCAGCCCTGGGAACTAATTCATGGCGGTTGAGTAGGTTGCATGTCTGCTCTCACAGAGAGTAAGAAAATGTTATGATAATTGACTAAAACATTTTTTCAGAGACTAGCAGTTAGTTGATGGCTAGAAAGCAATCATGGCCCAGTCATGATATCTGATAAGTAGTCCGATCCAGTCTGGGCCAGACTTCAAAAAACTAACTGGAAAAATGCCACAAAAAAGGGCTTGATATTTAAAAAACATTCTGATGGCTCTTGTTCTTGGTGTATTTCAAGTTAACTGGAAATCAACCCAGCATTAAAAAAGCAATGATGGATACCATTAAACCATATATAGCTGTAAACTTTTCTGCATGGCCGGATCAGAAATTAAAATTCAAATCAATATGGATAATTAACATGTTCCTGAATGATTCTAGATTAGATTTTTCCCTAGTGTAAAGGAAATCACGTGAGATCAGATATGCAACATTCTTTTTTCAATCTTTTCTCCTCCTGCCCCAGATAAGTTTTAAAGCAGATGTCAACAAGCATTATCTGTCCAGAGTTACTACTGTCATGTTGCAGGAGTTCTAATAATAAGCACATATCTAGGGAATATAGCTTAGGTCTGATTTATTAATGACTCCATGGTCTCTAGAAACTGATGTTTTGATTTATGAACCATTGAATGTAGTTAATGACACCTCAAAATGCTGTTGACTTATAAGTCAAGACACAGGTTCTCAAATGTGATATATTGGTAGCTTTATAACACTAAATCATATCACTCTGTCTGTTGCTGCTTTCAGTCAGTGCTGGATGTGGTTATTCTTATTTGACCCTTTTTATCTCTTTACTCAGAACTGTTGGCATCTCATTTCTACTAAACTATGGGAACATCTCAGCACTGTTCCTCTGATAATTTAAATTCACTTCCAGCCTCCTTCAGAGATAAGACAGACAATCTATTTGATTTTTATAATTAATTTTGAGTCAGTTATGTTATTGCTGATGCCACTGAATGACCTGAACACCAACTATTGTCACAAGGATTCAGAAGCACTAAGAGTCCTGGCTGGGGGGGAGTGGGTGCTAAGCTGCATAACTGATAGGCCAGAGGCTACAAGTTCAAGGCTATAGCATAGGTCTTCATGGAACAGCCCTGTCAGAGTCCAGCAAATCTGAGAATTATGCTAAATACCATGTCACAAGACATGGGAAGGAAGGAAGGCCCCTGGCAGACATTACAATTAAGCCTGTCAATAGTACCATAAATAGTAACCCAGCTGCACAGTCCAGGAATAAATGACACAGCAAACCAGCCACAAAAGATGTAGGAATTTTGTGACTGGTTTCCATTAAATTGAACATGCGGCAAGGTAACCAGAGCCAGATCTGTCGATGGTCAGTCCCAGCTCCAGGACCGCACCAGAATCTTGAACTGGCCCCAGAGAAGTTTCTGGTCTGGGACCAACAATCAGCTGACTGCGAGTCCCATCCCCAGGATCACAACATTCTTGAACAGCCCCAGTTCAGTCCCAATCAGCTGTTTGTTAGTCCTAGCCCTGGGACCACTTCGGTTCATTAGGGCTGCAGAAACCTGGCTTTCAACTAGTTGGTGCAGGGGGAGCATGGGATCCCAGGCTCCCTCTGCATTGGCAAGTAGTAATGTTACCACTAGGGTCTGAATCCCAACAATTGTGCCTACTGCCACGCCGTACGTGCATGGTAGGGGTGCATTTTTTCAGATCAGCTCTCATAACTTCATTAAATGAACGTGTGCCAGGGGCCCCCAGAAGATAAAATGTTCAATAATACTCTCTACAACTGCCAAAAGGAACAGGCTTATTGGCTTGTCTGCAGGGAAGAAAAGACAGTATAAGTTCCTTTGATTTATAGCAGGAACCAGTCCATTGTCCTGCCATAAATGACAAGAATAAACATAAACAAATCAAATATCAGAACCTATACCTCAACAAAATGCAAAAATCCTGTTCCAAAATAGATATCACCCCATCAGAACCCCACTCTATTCCCACTTTGCAGCATAGTCTTGAGGCCTGTATAAAAAGCTATTTTGCACTCCAGGTAGGATACAGTTCTCGAGCTAGGAGGCTCTCTCTTTTGATCAAGAAGAGTCCACTGATTGTAACTGTGGCCATAAACTTGAAACACAAGTAGAAAAGTAGCCTCTCAGGAAGGAAGGACCCAACACAACTGCAATTCTCTTAGGATAGCTAGACTTAGCTATGATTTGAATATTAAATTGGATAGAATAATAGCTAGGTTATTCTCCCTGGAGTCCTGATGGTCACTATAGAATCCTGTAAATATTTTTCTTCCATCATTTGGTAAACAAAATTAATAATGTCCCAATTGCCTTCAGCCCTGATACCATCTATTGCTCCACTGCCATTTGTTGTGTTCTTTCCATCCTTGGCTACCTTGCAACAATGCAAGAGCTCTTGCTGTATGGCATGGCTCTCAGAAACTGAAACCTATATCCATTTGAATTTCTTCAAGTCAAAAACTGATAAAACTTGGAACTATGGAAAGAGGCTTGGGGAGTAACTAGATGGTGCAGCCCAATTCTGCAAAGGGGTACACTCATTATCATCATTAAGAGTGTTTAGAAGGTGACATCTACTAAATGTGATGTCTTTTTCTCATGGTTTGCATAACAAAGGTGCAGATATCAAACTTAGATGGGTTTCTAAGAAGGGACAGCTTCTAAACCAATGATTATTGATCAGTGTGTTATGACATCCTGGAGTACCATGAGGTCCTTACAAGGGTGCTATAGGGTACCATGCAACATTAGCACTGTTAGGTGTATACACATAGTTCACAAAATAAATCCAGATATTTCAAATAGGAACTCACAGTGTTAAAAAATATTGTACCCTGTTGTGGTCTTTCTGAGTTCTTTGAAATGGAAAAATTGCTCTATTAGTTTTCTGTCATCCAAAAAAGAGTGAAAACTAAAATCTGGCATTTTTGAAGGGTGCCTTGAGCCTATCGGGGCTGCTTTGAGTTTAAAGAGGTGAAGAATCAGTTCTTCACAAAGAAATGTCTGGGAAGATGAATTTAATATGAGGCATTTTTAGGACAGAAGCATCTGGGTTTTCCAATATAGTTTTCATAAGCCAATGAGGCATATTTCACAGCTTCTTTCAAGTATTGCAATAAAAAAAAATTTCATCTCACAAAACATTTTTTTAACATATCCCTGGACCATCATGGCTACGAGACCAGTACTACTACTACTCACAGCTTCACTAAGAGGTATGTGGTGCTATGGGAGTGAGTTACCTACATTGGGATTCAAGTAACTAACTTGATGTTATTTTAATCCAAGTATGCCACAAAAATTAAAAGAAAAATATATACCTTTTGAAATCTGAAAATATTTTTTCTTGAGTCTAGTGTTCTGGTCCTTAGTAGCAGACTCAGTAATTTTCTCTGTCCATCACTGGACCATCAGTAGTCAGCAAGAGATGTATTTCCCTGATTCAGCCAGTAATGGGAAGGGTCAGGGGACAAAACCCCTTTGAGAAGGGTCTTTCCCAGGAAGAAAGATGGTTTTCTAAGGAGTAAACTCTGAGACCCTTCAGAGACTAGTAAGCATGCAGTAGGCCAGGTTGCTGCTAGCAGAAGCTGTCTCAACGTTAGGGCTCTGAAGGAGTTTCCCAGAGCTTGACTGAGGCAGCAGATATTGGTACAGATGTTCACAGAGATGCTGAATGAAGAAGGGCTTGAATGAGGCGCAGGAGCAAGAATCAGTGGCTCAATAAGGGTCTGAAAGAGGTATCTATCTTTAATAAGCTTTGGTAGCAAAGGAGGTCCAAATGATTCCTAAAGAGAAGCTCAATGGCTCTGCCTAGGTGCTGAGCCCAGTAAGATAGGATTTTTTTTCTTCTCATTTTGTAAAAGTAAGATTTAGGGTGGATACATAACCAAGGTATAGCCTGGCTGTCTCTTACATCTGGAACAGCCAGATAGTAGGAATTTCTGTGCAGGCACGGAATATAATTACCTGCCCTGGAACTGGACCTAGATAAATGGGGCTTGCAGGAGTTCGTAATTGCTTCTAAGACTGGAAGTGCAAGGGACTGAAGCATGGGCAGTCAGCGTAGGTCACCTCTGTGTCTAGGGAAGGGTCCAGAAGTCAGAAACAGGGAACATAACAGGAAGCAAGTGGAGTTTCAGGGCAAGGTGGGTCTGAAACCATATCAAGAACCGAAGTCAGAAGCCAAGATTTGGATCCAAAGTCAGGGTTGAAGGATTGAAGTCAGAAGTCATAACCAGAAGCCAAAGTCAGGATTAGATACGCATTCCAAGCAGGCCAGGGGCACAGCAAGACACTCTGTTGTCCAAGCTTCTTGCTGCTGTCTACCCTGCATCTATAAAGTCCTGAACAGACAAGGCTCTTTTTCTGTTTCCCTTGGGTTGACTCAGCCTAGCCCCTGCTCATTTTCAACTGGGGTCTGGGAATAGGGTATGAGGGGGTGGAAATCCCTTCCAACTGTGCTTAGACTCATTATAGAAAGGGACCAAATGGGCTGTTGCTAGGCATGAGGGGTTCCAGATCACTTGTATATGCTCTAAAGGCCAAAGTAGTGACTCCTCTGTTGGCTGAGTCGCTCTGTTTTGAAGATGCTCTTACAAATTCATACATTTAGCTACTGGCAAGAGCTCCCAAAGGAAATCTCCCACCAGCATCCAACTGAGTTGCACCCACTCAGGAATCACAGTTGGTAAAGAGAGGGGCTGTAGACTAGAGACCTGCTCTGAGTGGGAAAACTATAAAACTCAACCCTAGGGCAAGAGGCCCAGTACCTGAGGGCAGTGCAGTCCAGCAAGACCAGAAAGAATTCCAAAGGGCAGCTATCTCTGAACCATAAGAGTATTAAAAAACAAATTAATATGCCAAATCCATGAGGCCCAATTTTGCCAGCAGCCAGTTGCTTTCTGCAGGCTGACATTGCTGGAACTGAGTGATGTGCAGGCATTTTTTATTTGCTTTCTAGTTTTCAAACCGTGACAATGCATTTACTTTACCTCTGCAAGCTTTCCTCCATAGCCATGAGCATTAGAAATTTCTTTCAAAAGGAATGCTAAGAATCTCAGGCAGTCTCTTGAATCCAACATCTGGAGTTTTAAGAAAAGCACCACATATTCTGAGATTTGTTATAAAACCATGAGACTTTTGCAACACTGCAGTAGGCATATGTCTCCTGAAACATGGGAACCCGGGAATCCAGACAACCGGGAGGAATACAAGACAGGCCCTCAGTTAGCTTTGAAAGTGCAACGTTTGTACAACACATCAGTTCTCATGACCGCATAGAACTAGTTGTACTACATGGTCAAGTACAGGAAACATCAGAGTTCCAAGTGCTGTTTGTTGTATATATTTAAAATATGCCTGCAGGATGAGTAGAAAGGAGCTGTTGATTAGACCGTCTTTAGAGGAGACAGAATCTCAAGCCCCTTAGTGATCACTGGCTGCCCAAGATGACGGTGCCTGCAGGACTCCCATCACATTCAGTTAGTTGCAACTTGTTCACCTCCCGCTTCTCTCCACTGGAGCCCTGGCTTGTTAAATGCTGCAAGGAACAGCAGAGAATACATTTTGTTCATTAAACTACTTCAGAAGATGACAAATAATTACACTTAAATATGAAGTTCCAGTTTCCCAGAATTTGGCAAAACCCTAAATAACCTTAGGCAGAAGAGTAGCACTGCTGTTTCATTACAAAACCAGAAGTCAAACGAAGTAACCTGATGTGGAGTTTTGCCATGAGCTCAAAGCTCAGCCCCTTTTCATCAAAAAGTTTTCTGAGCTATGCCAACTGTCTAAGCCAATTTATGGTTTAGCAGCAAGCTCTCCGATGCTCTGAAGTTCATAGAGTTTTGCAGCAAAAATCAAGTAACATTCAGCGGTTTCACAAGCAGCTAAAAAGCATTTCTGGAGTCAAGTTTCTCAGCAACACCTTTGCAATGAAGCTATGTCTATAAAAGTTAGAATGGACCCATAAATAGATGCTAGCCTTGAAAAATTCTGCTCACTAATAGCAAGAAATACATTTTTAAGGGGCAGTAAAAACAGGAAGTGAGCAATGCCCAAGTGCAGCGAAATGAAGGTCTGGTGATTCAGTCTTTTTATATGATATTGCTAAGGGTACTGGGTAGATTTTGTGGCTAGACTGATAATTCTTCAAGGCAATTTCACAAGACTGATCATAAAGGTATAGTTGTTTTTCTTGCATCTATAGGTGTACATATATGCTTTTCCAGAACAAAGTATTAGTTTCATGCAATTACTAGATGTATCTTTATCTATAAGCACACTGCACTGTTTCAAAAGGTTTATTTTGCAAGCTGGTATGAAAAATTACAGTGCAGAAGAAAGGTAGGATGATTTTGGGATGAAAAACAAATGTTTTAGGACTCACCAAATATGGTTTCAGTTCTGGGTCCTGCTACAAGACTTGCCTGTGACCTTGGGCAACACACTTAAAGGCTGTCGATACAAATATGTTACCATAATATAAAGGAAGACAGGGCTTCACAACACATTACTAACACCACATTAACTGCCTGGGTACACATTCTTACCCTACAAGAAGTGGAAGACAAATTGCTGTAGCTAAGCAGTCAGTGAATGAGGGTTAAACTAGGTTAGCTTTCACTTACTCTGGTTTAAGAGCATGCACACAGGCAGTTATTGTGGAACACATGATGCAGTGTAAAGCCCCATCCATCTTTACCTCAGCATAGTGTTTATTCATGTGCCCATGTCAGGAGACCCTTTGTGCTTCTGATCGCCATCTGTTAAGTACATAGGATAATGTTCCATTTCTTTCACCCTCTTCTTGTCAGTTTAGCATACATTTTTTTAGGATGATGACTCCACCTTTATTAAAGGGCCTAGGATGATAGGACCCAGCTCCTGTCTGAGGCCTTTGTTTATATCCAAACAGAAGTACTCAACCAAATCACTACAGTCTCACTAAAAATACCCACCCCCAATTATTGTAGACAGTGTATGAATTATTTTCCCATTCTGTTTCTATTTTTCAAATCTTTTTTTTTAATCATTTTCCCGGTTACCAAGGCTCACTCATCACCAATGACCTTGTACAAGAGTCTGTGAAACTAATGGAAGCTGCACTGTGGAAATGTAAAGGGAAAAAAAGCTAGAGAATAAATCACTGTTTCTAATACAGCCTGCCAGTCTCCCAGAAATGCAACTACCTTTCAATATCTTGTATATTGGCAGAGCCAGCCCTGAGTACTTGTGAGCAGTGTGAGGATGGCACTGCCGATGTTAAAGCTCAGCAGCAAAAGGATTGAGGTTGGGATGAACAGCAGTATAATTTTTTCTTTTTAAACTAAGAAGCTAGAAGGAGCCTTCTAGAGAAGGAAAAAGAGAAGGTGGGAGAAATGCTAGGTCCGTTTTATCCAAAGCATAGTGTGCCCTGATTTCAGGAATACAAAGGATTAAACACAGAAGCACTGAAATGTCTCACAGTTGTTTCCCAGGCTAGGGACAGAAATTACACATAAACCAGTATAAGTGATTGGAAACCAGCTTAAATCTCTAACACAACAGAGGTTCAGTGCACATAAACTGCTTTGACAATAGCCAAACTTGGATTAGAAAAACCCGGATGAATGTAGTATCAGACTTCACTAATTTAGGTTAAGTAAGTTTATTGAACTTCTGTTCCAGATCCCCTCCAGATTTAAGTCAACTCACAGTCCCCCAGGCTCCAAGATGCTTTGCACCTCCGCTGCAAATCCACTCCGGCCCCCCTCCCCCCTGACAGTGTGGGTGAGCTATCCTTGGCCCAAACTTGCTGCTCCAGACAAGCAAGGAGGTGTGCTTTAGCTGGCTTCTGGCCTAAACCACTGCAGGTATGTGGCTGCATTTCTGGAATCAAAAGTGAATGTCTGTTCACTTGCTTACCAGTTCAATCTACACAGCTTAGATTAACCTGCAAAGATTGAATCAATTCAGCCTTGGTCTTTTTGACCATCTACTTATTCCCAGAGTCTCTGTTCTCTTTAAATAAATAGCTCTAGCTGTTTTAATTGTGAAAGAAACTCTCAACATGCAAAGCGAACGTAACTAATGCAGAGAAGTTTGAGGGCTTGTCTATACAAGGTTTATTTTCAGCTATAGTGGATTAATTATACTGGTAAATTAAAGAGTTAAATGGTGGTAGTTATATCAGTACAAATACACATCTAGTTAGTCTTAGTTTGGAATAAAGGGTGGGGAAGTTCAGCTTAGAGCAATGGACAGATGAGGTGATCCCTATGTGAAAGAACGAATGGTCACTGATTTGACATCTAGTCTAGAAGCACATAAAAGCCTGTCACACAACCTTTTAGCATCCCTGGAAATTCCATCGCTGACCATAAAGTAGCTGTAAACTTTAAAAAAGAACTTGAATGTGAAATTGCAGAACAACAAATCATCCACAGGCTGGGTTGTGTTATGTGTGGTCTAAACATACTTAGTCTAGAGAGTCTTATCTTATTACCTGGATTTTTTAATTTTTAAGTCCTGCCTTAATTTTCACTTGAACTCACCTTTCTTTCTCTCAACAGTGCACCCTCTCCTTTCCTCACTCCTTCCCTATACTTTGCATTTAAATCCCCTGGTGGAGGGGAGGGGAGGGCGGTAACCTGTGGTCCCTAGGCCTCTCTGGCACAGAGCCATGTGGCCAAGGCAGCCTGTGACCAGGAAGCTCAGGGGACTTGAGGACATGATGTGGTGTGGTACAGGGCCCTGGCACAGTGCAGCAGAGGGTTGCCCACCACACAGTGCCTCTCTGGACCTTACTGTCATGCATTCATTTAATCCCCAGTGTTTATTTAGAAATTTGCAAACCAGGTAATCTCATGTGCACACAACAGTGTTAAAGAATCTGCCATTTGTGTAGCCTGAAATTGCAGCTGAACACTATGAACTATCTGTTTGACTACACTAGTTAAATATAGATTAGGACATCAAAAAAAATGCCTCATTCAGATTCTAAGGAACACTCCTAGTACAGGAGTCTGTAAAACCCAAGGAAACTGCAATATAGAAAAGTTGCTTTGAGATACATGCAAGATACTCATATCAAGCATTCTTGTATCTACTATAGCCTTTCTAGACTAAAGGTAATGTCAGTGAAAGGAGTTTATAAGTCTGACTTTTTTTTACAATACAAAATTATAAATACTATGGTAAGGCAGAATAGATCTATTAAGACCTTCATACAGATTATTTGAAAGCCTCAAGTTCTGTAAGTCCCCATACTTATAGATGAAACACAGAAGTTTACTCAAAAAAAGGATGCTAATAGCTAGAGAGCAGCATGGTCATAAACTAAAGGATTGCAGTTCTTCCCTTTGAATCTTTTCCTATAGCATATGAGCACATTTAACTATAGAAATTTGGTATCCACTAAATTTTCATGTGCAGATCCTTTGTTGTCAGGCATCCAAAATCCAGGTCCTGGTTCTGGAATCCCTTACTCAGCAACTTCAGTGGAGCCTTCTTACATGAATAAGGGTTGTTCTCATGACAGCAGAGGCTAGCAAGATCAAACTCGAGAGCTATGCCCAAGAGCTTTTTTGATTTCCTTTCTGCCTATCCATAGAGATAAATTCATATTCAGTGGCCCTACACATATATTATTGCTTTTCTAGACGTGAATTCATAGCTGTGAAAGCAAACCCCTGCTTCAGAAACATAAACTAGAACCAAGGACACATAAAAAAGGAATTTACATGGAAAAAAACAAGTGAGGCTGGAGTGAAAATTAAAAAGTTAATTTCATTCTTATTGCTCCTTGCTATGACAGTTCCCTACGATTACTCTTATTGGTTCTAAAAATGTAAAATCACCTGCCAGGTCAGTAACCCCATCCTAACAAACGTCTGACAGGCAACATAAAAGAAACACATTTCTAACTGAACTCCAGATGTCATAGATACCTAAAATCAAATATTAGAGATGGAAAAGACATATTAAGTTATCCTCTTCTCTGTCTCTTTACCAGTGTTGGATTATTCCCTCAAGCATTTTCTCTTGTCTTTGATAAAATTCCATCAGACCCCAAAAGAGCCAGGTACATGCATTTGCAGCATAGAGATTTCAGAGATTCAAGAATCCAGGTCTCAGTGCTCCAGCACCAGCCAGCTGACACCCTGCAACAGAGCTGCTGATGGACCACCCACTTCTCAGGGCCCCAGCATCCCCATCCTCACTCACTCTGTTATTTTTCTATCCATCTGTGGCCTGGTGCAGTATCCCCAGCCTCTGCTGTTCTGAACAACACCTGGCTTCTCACTGCCCCTTGGCAGCTAGGAGGCAAGGGCTGTCGTGCATATGAGAAAGTTTGTGTTGGGGAGGCAGTCACAGGTCAGGAGTGAGTTAGAAAAGACCCCACAAATCTTTCTTTGCATTGGGTCTTACAAGTCCTATGCCACATGCCAATAGCCCACACATTTTCAGTTTAATGAAACAAGCAAAGCTATTAGGCAGTAACAGGAGTATTTTTCCTCTTTGCACTCCCTTAATCCAAACACAACAAAAAAAGTTGGGGGGTTTTTTAAGGTTATTTTCAAAAATGCGTAACAGCTTTTTTTAAGGCTGTAATAGCGTAAACTTCAGGAAAGGAGACATTTCTATGAGAAAAATATGATAGGCTTTTAATACTATCCTTGGAAAAAAAACAACACTGTATCATAATGGACATTTCCATTGGACAGATCCTGAAAACCACTTATCTGAGAATGTTCAGAATCAAATGTGCATTTAACTCTTCCTTCCATTTCACACTCCATTTGCAGTGATTAGTGTTTGCATTCTAGACAGATAAAAGCTGAAACAGATGTTATCCAGCCACAATGTCATTTGACAATCCAAAGCTAAAGGCTGAAAGCTACAGCAGATTAGTGGCTGAAATCAAAAGTGGATAAATAAAATGGAAGCTATGAGTGAACATTCGCTGGTAGGGTTTTATTCCAATGGATAACAATGCACCAGGAGGTTATGTAACCTCAGTGCTAATCTGGCAAAGGAAAAGATTAAATGGCCACATTCCAGCACTCCGACCTGCAGCCTGCTGTCTTCCGGATGCCTGAAGAGAACGGCCTAATGGAAAGTCATTCTATAGACTGCAGAGTATGGTTAAAACTGAATCACTTAAGAGTTTCGCATTAAAGTGTCAACAGTTAAACATAAGCATCTTTCCCACAAATGCCTATCAAATTTGCCAGAAGGCATACTATTCTTTTTACCATTAAAAATGCATAAGTGCACTTACCCAATGAGGTAACCCAAGTAGATATGAAAAATATTTTTAAATTTTTCTTTTAAAACAGATTTTAGTGACTTTCACCAAAGAAGACACCTCTTGGCATCCTTTGGATTAGTGGTTTTCAATCTGAGTTCCATGGAACCCCACAATAAGTTGTCAGGGGTCCTGAAAAGACACCGGGGGTAATAGCAGAACAGGCTGGGAAGTGGTGCACTGCCCCAGTGGCCTGAGTTGCCTGGCTCCACATCAGCGCACATGTCCAGCGGTGGGCTTCCAAGGCAGAAGAAATGGTATGAAAGGGTTGTGTAATTTCAGGAAGTTTAAAAATAACTGCTGTGGATAACTACAGGTAGCTTTGTCATCTCTCTTTCCATGAATGGGGGGCTCTTCAGATGCATAGAAAATGGTGTAGTTTCATAGCCCACAGGATAAACTATGAGGAGTATGCATAGAGGATGCATTATGGAACATAACTCTGTAGCGTTTCCCAATATAATGTCATGTTAGGGAGGCTTGGGGAAGTACATGAGTAAATTTGCTGCTACCTCTGTGTTGTCCCTCCCTAGCTTTTGTTTCAGTTTGTTCATACTGCTGTACTAACAAGCAATATTTAAACTCAATCTCTTGCAAAAGGGTTCTTATGATAACTGCAAGTCTCTTAGGCTTTATCTTGCCATGACAGATGGCAGGTTGCCAGGTGGTACTGTGCACTTGCCAGGTGGTACTGTGCACCTATGCTAAGCCCACCAGAAGAACCACCAAGACTTAACATAGAATCATAGAAAAATGAGGGCTGGAAGGGACCTCACGAGGACATCTAGTCCAAACCCTGCTCAAGGCAGGACCATACTCAACTATACCCTCACAGCCAAGGCTTTTTCTAGCCTTGTCTTAAAAAACTGTAAGGACAGAGATTCCACCACCTCTTTGTGCCAGTGTTTGAATACCCTTCTAATGAGAAAGTGTAATATCTAACCTAAACTTCCCTTGCTGCAGTTGGAGACCATTATTCCTTGGTCTGTGAAATTGAAAGCTAAGGCCTGCTAAAGGCAGGAGTTGAACTAAGAATCTTCAACTCTCTTGTCTAGTGCTCTTCTTTCTGAGCAACTTTAGCCTTAGCTAACTCTTCCTCTCATTGAATCAATATGGATCCCTCTCCCTATGTTTAAATTTGATAGGTCTGGGTTTTTTTGTTTGTTTGTTTATTGGGGGTCTATTTTGCTTTGTTTTTAAATTGGAGCTCACTGAAAGATGGGAATAAACATTTTTGAAAATTGTATTGAAATCCCTCCCTGCTCCCCCTTGGGGGTGGGAGGGGTGGGAGTGGGCAGTACGGTCAACGTTTTACATACTGACAACTTTGCCGTGAAAGGTTTTCAAATCTGCAGAGGTTTCTAGTTTGGGGATAATATTTTCATCACCATGTGGATTAGGGCCACAGCTATGTCTGCAGGAAGCTTGGATTATGTTGAATTATTCTTGATTAATTATGTAATTATTGGCTGATTTGGCACTATTTATGTGCTCCATGCAAATAAAAGGCCTGTAGATAAAGGACCATATGTGTAGCTGCTATAAATTAGTACCAGTCCACTGACATTCAAAGTGCTGCCTTAATTTACCTCAGCTAGGAATATTTTCCCCAATATCTGTTACTTAAGGCCCCATTTATTTGGACAACTTTTCTACCACTTGCTATAAAGCATAGGCATTGTCACATTGGAACAAATCATTTTGTTCACTGTCCTGTCTCAGACAGTGGCCAAAACAAGATGGTATGGAAAAGAATCAAGAACCCTGCAACAGGCAGGTGTGGGACCCTTTGCTCCAATCCCGACACCCATTAGGTCATATATTGGCCCTAGTATTTAGAGAAAGGTTGATCCCTAATGCCTGAGGTTTAATATCCATCATTGTAACAACTCTTCCTATTCATTTAAGATCCCAAGCCCAACACAGAGGACCAACTTCTATTCTCCATTAAACTCATGAATATCATGGGTACCTCAACTGCAATAGACAGTAGAATCAAGCAGATGTTCTTCATGAACCTTTTCAGTGAGAATTCATGGAAACCAGGAGAAACCTTGATTTAAAAATCAGCATAAATAATGAAGATTGTAACAGCTGGAAGCTGGCATATGAGACACACACACACATTCACCCCATTGTGTATGTCTTATTGTCTCCAGATTGAGTTCAGGTTGGAATCGCTCTGGAGCAGGAACCCTGGCCACACTATTTTCCACAAAAAAGCTCTCATTGATTTCAAGCAGGGCTAAGATTTACCCCATAACTTTCTCAATATTAGGCCAAGTTCAGTGTATACTTACAGTGTGCATGGCAGGTAACAGCAGCACAACCAAAATCTGAGATCCGGTCTACGTACAGTATGAGACAATTTAACAAGGTAAAGGTGGACACTGAAATCAAATGATTGAAATATCTGTGGGATTATTCACCAGAGGCTCATTTTTCTTTTTACAAAAGGACAACATAATCCAAAAGGTTAGTCATGTTTTCATACAAAAGATCCCAGCCTTGTCTCACATGCCTGGGAACAGATCTGAATATGAGGTGTCTTTCAGGGTGTGATTGTGACTGAAACATTATGACATGCACCACTGAAGTGTCATGTAAAGGGCTAGAAGGGAAACACTATCTAATAAGCCAAATGATAAATAGGAGAGCTGAAGGACACCTTCTGTAATCATCCAAATACCATTTAGATGTGTTACGCAGTCCTTAAAACAACTTCACTGAGGAACAAAGTAGTTTGACGGACCAAGTTAAGCAATTCCAGGTGGAAGATGTCCAGCTTTTCAACTACCAGGTAGCTGAAAGAATTCCCTGTTATATTATTATTGTTTTTGTTTTGTTGCTAACCATCTTTATTTTTTCCCAAGACCACGATTAAGATTTCAGTAGCTGAAGCAAACATTTTATTGTTACTGGATTTTCAATTTTCTTTGTGCTTTAGTGACACCTGCTGGGAGAAAAAAAATGGACCTAACTTAAATTCACATTGTCCCCAGCTGCTGTGTCCAATGAGATACCATTTGGTACATTGAGCATCTGCTTTGACTACAGCAGCAGGAGCAATTTTGACATGGTAGAAGTGATTTTTAAGGGCTAGATTGTGACTTCAACTGCATTTCAATCCCCAGACCTTAATGCACAGAAGAAAGCAGATGATATATGCCAGCTTTCTCCTCTTGTGGAGTTGGTGGGTAGAGAGCAATGAGGCTATGAGCAACCTTGGCTTTACCCTCCCCATTCACTCACCAGGTGAACTGAATTAAGGTAGGTCAACAATATGTATTTGGCAGGTAAGGACACATATGACTGGATTGCAGTGTAGCTGAACACAGAAAGTGGGTGTCTCCTATATGTCATGACTGACAACCTGGCTCATAAATATCAGAAATCTCATTTTGCTATGTGAGCATTATAGATTAAATAATCATATCTTTCACCAAGCCCCCCAGATTGTGGTTTTCTACCTGTCAGTTTGGCACCCTTTGAACTTTCCAGTTTGCATGTTTCTTGGGTTGAGCTGGCACTGTTACACTCAAAAACATCTTACATATCAAAGGATGATGGAGCCTGACTTGAGTGCATAGCACCTTGAACAGCCATTTACACCTGTGCAAATTGAATACATGAGGGTAAAATTAAAAACATTTTGGCATATTAAGGTTTAACACACTCACCTGGCACTGGTATAAATAACTACAGGATGAGCCAGGCAGTAGAGTTTCCCACCACGTCTACACAAGACAAGTTTATAGGAGAGCTGTGGCACTCAGACTCCGATCTTAGAAAGCCAATAGCAATGCTTAATGGGGTTGTACCTTTATGGCATACTCCAGCAATCTTCTGAATTCAGACACCTCAAGGTAGCCTCTTTTTCAAGTGCTATAGTGCTAACTAGCTCTGTAACTGAAAATTTTCTTGGGCAATATCTACATCATTTTGGGCCATGCTAAGGAGCACCACATGAAAACATGCTTCTTTTATTCACTCCTACTCCTTGAGAACCAAATGTCAAAAGTATCTGGCAGCAGGGGAACAGGAGAACTCCAAGGGAGTAATAGTGTATTCCCTAGAACAATTCAACACAGTACAGACATCAATGTGTTGTAGATAGGATTCAGGGTGTTTGAAAACAGTAAGGCAGTTGCCATATTTACAGTATTTACTCAAATAGAAGATGACCCTGGCTATAAAACTGACCACCCCCCCAATAATTATATGGAAAATGTATAAATTTGTAATAGTTTTCCAGGTATAGAATCTAATTATTGGGGGTTTGCCTTGAATTTGCCTTGAAGAGCTGCCCCTTTTATGGTGTTGGTTTTAAAGTTTGGGCAGAACAGAAATCAGAGAGGTGGAGAGAGGTGCAACTGCACCACTGCACCTCCCTGGATCTGCTCCTGAACCCTAGCGATAAAAGCTTGCATATGCAGACAGGTTTGGTAAATCCTGCAGAAACTCTGTAACAGGAAAAAATGACCCTAAACCACCAAGTATGAAGCCAGAAAAAACAGATCCTCCCCCTACCCTCCACCCAAGATCTTAATTTTAATCTTAAATTCCTTTATAAATATTAGTTTTTTCTATGAGAAATATTATTTTTTTCTATTTCCAGCTATAGGAGGTCTGGAGAGACAGCAAAGGAAAGAGATGAAATGGATATGGATTAGATTTATCTTGTACAGATTTTCATTTTTTAAAATCCCTAAAAAAAGATGTTTTTATAATACAGGAGATAGGAGGAGAGTAGCTAACAAAAATAACCCCCTCTCTTCCTCCAAATACATTGTGAGTGTAATTCTCATCTCCTCCTCATCTCTTCCTAATTCTTCTCCACTGGAAGACTATTTTGGAAAACACTTAAAGTACATGCTTTAAGGACAAGATAGCACCTACCATATTCAGTTTAGTTTCTCTGCTTCGGTGAAAAAGACACCCCCAGGGTACTAGCACATGACTTTTTTGATCAATTCCTCTTGCAGGAGCATCTGATCACCATGGGGTGTGGGACTGCAACTCATGGAGGGGGCTGGGTTGTAGGCCATGTCCCATTGTGGGAAAAAAAGTTGCAGGGGCAGGACAGCCAGAAGAGGGAGGAAGCAGGGGGCAGTGGCTTGGAAATGACGTGCAAGGGGGTGGGGGACTGTGGGTTGGAAGTGTGGGCTAGGGGACTGTGGGTCAGGACTGAGGGGCACCAACATAGCCCGAGTGGGGAGGGCACTGCGGATTGGGAGTGAGGGGCAGCAGCAGGGCTGGAGGGAGTGAGGGGCAATGGAATGGGCAGAGCCACTGGCATAGATATCACTGTCCCTCACAATCATCTACCCCCTCACACACACACACGTGCAACAGATGTCCTCAATTTGGAACTGGAACTATGGTAACCCTAATGACCAAACAAAAGTGCATGGCTACAGACTGCTTCAAAAATGGCCAATCAGGTGAAAATCTGCACCCTCACTGCATGGGAGTGGGGAAAGGGAGAGAAGGAAGTCCATTCCAGGGCTTTTTCAGCCCCCATTGGAGGGTGGCACAGGTGTATTGGAGCCCCCCCTGAAGGGAGCTCCAACCCCATCCTCCAGCGCTAGCTGAGGAACTTCTAGAATGAACTCCCTCTGCTCCCTTTTCCCACTTCCCATTCTGAAACAGGGACAAGCTGGAAGAAAGGATGGGGTGTTGCTGGAAGAAACTGGTTGCAGGCTCAGCTAGTTCCCCTACTCCCAGGAACCAATAGTGAACTTCTGTTTGGTCTAGGGGATCATTACAACTCAGAATGCTTCCTGAGTGTTCTCAGTTATGCAGCGGGGAGCTGCACTTCTGTCTGCCCCCTAAAAATGCCTTCCTAAATTTGGAGCCAGTATCAGGCATAACTCTGTTACAGCCAATGGAGTTAATGTAAAATAACTTCAGAAAGAAGACAATGAGCCTTTCTAGACTGAAAACTGACTGTTGCTCAGTATTAAGTATAGCTGCCAAACCTTAAAAGGCAAATACATTTTGTTTGACACACAACTATATATAATAAAAGCCAGCTAATATGTTTCAGACAGGCATATGTATAGTTCATAGTAATCGATAGGAGCTAGTCAGCTGACTAGACATACATAAACTCCTCCTATAAAAAAAGATTAAAACAGAACATATTGCATAGCCAAGCCACAAAGACCATTGTTCCACTAAGTATATAAACATGCACTTGATTTGCACTGAAGTTAAAAGTTGTAGAAAGACTGCACCCATTTGTTGGTGGTGAGTACCTCCTGGACTGAGTTTTAACACTGATTTTCTCAATGCAAGATAAAGTGCCGTTTTGGGCCATTTACCGAACTTGGCATAACATCCAAGAAATCCATGCTTCGGGTTAAAAAAAAAAAAAAAAAGCAGTACATTACAGTCTTGGATCAAACACATTTTTTTCTGTTTTTCTGTTATAAAATATCACAGCATTTCACACCAGCACCAAGGAGAACAGAAGGTACAAGCATTATTTGCTGTACAAATTATCCTACGAAGCAAGCACGTAAACAGTGCTGAATTGAACTTTCAAAATTAGTTTCTAGTGGCATGCTCATGGTACCGCCACTTTAATTGAACAAAATAATCCTGTGAGAAAGGATGTTTGACTCCTTGGCAGCTTAATATAGGAAACTTGCTTTGTTTCTTTCTGTGTGCAGTGATTTGTTACACTTCAATAAGAATGAGTCAATGTTGCTTAGATTATTTGATGCTCTTTGAATTTTTTAAAGGAAAAACTCCCAATTTTCAGGAGCTGTTTTTTTTTTTTTTTTAAAGAACCAAATGAGATGTTTTCCCATTTTTGCAACTAAGGATTTGACAGAAACACCATAGAATCATATCCTCTCTCAGAGATGGAAAGTATGTGTGTGGAGTTGAAGTCACAGCAGAGTACTAAGCCTACTGTCTCCCACCACTGTCTAGTACGGTCTCATTGTTTCTTGTAATCCCTCATCTAGCCACATCTACCTCTTGTCTAATACTTTAAGGGAAAGTTCTCTGAGTTCCTTTTGGTCTGTGTGTGCACAACAGAAGATACATAAGTCTTAAGTACCACCTCAGTGCAACTAACAAGAGCCATAGGCAAAATCTGCACAGTACTCACAGTGTAGATGAAACACATGTGCTGGGTGCACAGCGGAAGAAATAAGATATTCCATAAGGTTTATTCACCATTGTGTATTTAAGGAATGTGTGTCTGAAGTCATATGAGTGAAAGAATGTGCAACCGTATGTACATGGTAAATTTACTATGTGCAACAGTGGCACTCTGAGCCTACTAGCTGCTCTGGGGCAGCTTCCTCCTCAACTACAAGTAATGGAACTACATCTACGCAATACTGCAGGTGGCCCTGCTACTAACCATGCTAATTAGCTCATGGAAAAACTACGCAAGGATCTGGCTTTACTGTGTGAATGGGCTACTAAATGGCAGATGAAATTCAATGAATAAGTGCAAAGTGATGTACATGGGCAAAAATAACCCAAAATATACCTATACTGTGATGGGCTCTACATTAGCTATTAACACACAGGAAAGATCTGGGAGTCATTGTGAACAGTTAGGAGAAGATCAGCTCTGTGCTCATCAGCCATCAGAAAAGGGAAACAGAACATTAGGAAGTATTAAAAAAAGGAACTATAAACAAAATGGAAAGTGTCATTATGCCCCTTTATTAATCCATGTATGGAGGAGCTTCCATATGAGGAAGGACATGGTAAAGGTTTACAAAATACTAAATGGTGAAGAGAAAGTAAATAGGGTTTTATTACTTACTCTCACACAATACAAGAACTAGGGGTCATAAAACTAGTATTTAGTATGTGTAAAACTAACAAAACAAAGTTATTTTTCACACAGAAGGTAATTCAAGTATGGACCTCATTGCCAAGAGATATTGTGGAAGCTGATAGTGTAGCCATATTTTAAAAAGAATTAGACATTTTTAGAGGAAAAGGGTATCAGTAGCTATTGAGCATGGCAGCTAGGGGTACAGTCTTTGAATTAGAACTTCCTAAATCGTAAATGCTGGAGATTGCAAATGTGAGTAGAATAGTGGAAATAATACCTGGTTATACCTAGTTTGTTCTCCCTTTTAAAATTCATTCTCTGCCACGGTTGCTAGATGCTGAGCAAGACGGACCTCTATCTGACTGTAGCAGGGCTGAGCCACACAGGAAGCAATGATGCCCTCGATGGCCATGTGACTCCTGCCCAGCACTGACTAATGTCACCCTCCCTTGATTGCTCACCCACCATGCCTTGTTCTTATTAAAGGATGCCCACAGACCTTAGAGTGAGCCTCTGTCCTGGCAAATCTCCACCAAGTTTCCCCTGGACCCCACTAGTTTCAACCCAGTTCTCAGGCTCAATAGGCCCTCTCAGCCTTCCCCTGCCTTTGCAGGGCATCCATAGCCGTAAGGACTATTTCAGGGCTCTGTTCTATCCCTACACCACACCCCAAGCCTTGCAGGTATTATCGGTCTATGATTTCATCTGATCTTTGTTCTACTTACCCCCTCTCCAGGATCCTCAACACCCTTCCCTCTGGGCACTCAGACCCTCTGGTCACCTTTATGACCTGTCTCTGGGCTCTGGGACCCTTAGGTCCCACACAGAGCCACTTCTGGAGCTCTTGGATGCTCTACTTTAAAGCTCAGTCCCTTCTTTGGGCCCTTGGGACCCTGGTCCCACAAGTAGCCCCTCTCTTGGCTCTCATACTCAGCCCCCTCCCTCTGGGCTTCTGGACCCTCTAGTCCAACTCCTACCCCTTCCCTGGGCAGAGTCCAGTTTACAGCTCCTCTCAGAGACTTGTGAACCCTCTAATCCAGCTCTTGGCCTTTTTCTGGGCCCATGGACCTTCTAGTCAAGCTTTCAGACAATCCCTGGCTCCTGAATCTCCTGGCTCCACAGGCAGACTCTCTCCCTGACTTTAGACTTTCTTTGGTTTTGCTTTCTCTCAGCCCTGCTTTGTGTGCTTAGATTTTCTGATCACATTCCCAGCCTCTCTCAGGGTCCTGGGCTCATGGATCTTCTGATCCCCACCCCCAGTGCTCCTGCATTTCCTGCTGGACCCCACATAGCTACTTTTGGACTATCAGTACTCTAAGTAGGCCTTGTCTGCTCTTGCAGGGCTTAAGGCTAAACTACCAGAGCAACTTAATAACAAGCACCCCTCCCCTCTGGCAAGCACTCACACCTTCTCTGGGCTTAACATAAAACCAAGGCTACCTGCCTATATAAACAACCCCCTCTCTACCCCAGGTGCCTTCCCTTTGTACCCAGTATTGCAAAGTTGCTTATTTTCAGTCTACTCAGGAGGATTGCTACCAGGAACATCTCATTTCACAGTTGTCTAGGCTAAGTGCCTGACCAGCTCAGGTCCAGGGCTTATATAGCTCAAGCATGGCCTGATGCTGGTCAGGTGAGTCCCTAATTAACCTCCTTCCCCACCTTTAACCTATCTCTTGTTGCTCCCTTAAAGGGGCAGGTGCATCCCAGTGCCCTGCTACCTAGTAGGAACATCAACACATTTGTTAATGTGCTTTTGCTACCGTGCATTAAGTTTAGTACCTCTAATATGAGGTACTACATAAAGGCATGTTAGGTTGCCCTAATGCAGAGCAGCAAAAGGAAATGCCTTTTTAGCGATGCTTAATATGCAGTAGTCTAATTCTACTGCATGAAACTTTAATGCACATCAGATTAGGCTATTGTGCTTTAAAGCGCATGTGTAGATGCACCCAGTAAATAGCTGTTTTTTATGTTATTATGGCCTTAAGAGCACTATTAATGCAGCTATATCATCTCTCTGTTGAGCCCCAAACAGCTTACAGCAAGTTTTCTGTGTAGAAATATGTCCTGAGCATAAAAACAATGTCTGTGCAAAGAACGGATAATACATGAATGATTGCACTGCTTGTGTGGGCATTCATAGTGAATGTCAAATCCTGAAAACACATGCAGTGAATTTTAATCAGTGAATGGCATATACACTTAAACCAGCATGTAACTCAGTATGGGTAACTGCCTTCATGGTTAATGAAAATTATTTCTAGCATAATTACAGTAAATTCCTGGGCACACAAATGGGAAAATATCCCTTTATATGGATAACAGAATGCAAGAATGAAGGATAACTTTGTGATTATGGCTCTACATTGTGATTCAAAAGATCTAGAATCATATCCTGATTCTGTCACATTTCCTATAAGTGTATCTATACTGTAGGCACACAGACTGCAGTATAGTGTAGAGTCTGCTGAGCTAGCATCAAACGGTAGTCAAGCTGTGATTATCCAAACTCATCACAAACGAATTTATCTTTCATTTCCCCCACCTGAAATTATTTTATTGCACTTTGATTGTCAGGTGTTTTGGACAGGAGTATCTCTTGCTTTCTATTTGTATGAGAAAACAAGGGTTTTTATTTTCTGATGATATCTTTTATTGGACCAACTATACAGCTGGGAGAGCATTTCTATCATTTCTATATGTACACAGCCAAGCCCAGTGGAGCTCTGACTTTTGGCTGGGAATCTAGGTCTTACTGTAGCATTAAACAACAACAAGAAGCTTTTCATACAGCATCTGATATATATTGTACTAGTTTGTTCTGGGTGTGTTGAGTTATGCTTCCATTAAGCCCACTTTAAAGACCCTAATAAGAGTTATGCTTGCTTAAACTATCCAGACGGAGTCTAGCTAGATACTTTGAATTTATCTTCCAGGTATGTACTGTGTTCTCCTTTTGCCCTTCTCACAAGACTGAAATATATAACTTCTAAATTTAAACCTAGTGCTGCTAAAGTGCAGCTGAGCATCAAAAACAAAACAAGTTTCTTGGGCGATCAGCTTCTTCAGGGGGGGTAATGCTTCACTATATGCCAACAGCATACAGTGTATACAAGGAACTTTCAACTAGGGGAAACACAAGGAGCTGCATTGTCAGTAACAGCTTGGTCTTTCGTTCAGGGCTAGTCTATAATATGAGAGTGCTGCCACCATAGCTATGCCAATAGAGCTGCCTAATGAAGATGGTGTACATGCCATTAGGTGGGGGTGTTCTAATGAGGTAGGTATACTACCTCCATGAACAACAAAAGCCAAGCTGACAGAGGCTTTTTTTAATTGGCCTAGCTGTGTTCAAACTGTGGGTGTTACTAACATAACTACACAGAGTGCAAGGCAGGTGATCTTCTCACACCTTTAGCCTACAAAACTATTCCAGCAAAACTGGCTGCATCTACATGAAGTGCTGACTGCACAGTAGCTCTTTACTACTGTGCAGTAGTGTTTCATAGTTAGTAGGGTCAGAAGGGACCTAAGCAGATTATCAAGTCCAACCCCCTGCCATGGGCAGGAAAGAATGCTGGGGTCAAATGACCCCAGCTACGTGATTATCTAGCCTCCTTTTAAAGACCCCCAAGGTAGGAAAAGCACCACTTCCCTTGGAAGTTGGTTCCAGATCCTAGCCACCCTGACCGTGAATTAGCGCCTCCTGATATCTAGCCTGAATCTACTCTCAGTCAACTTATGGCCGCTATTCCTTGTTAACCCCGGTAGTGCTTGGGGGAACAGGGACTCTCCCATTGCCTACTTGTCTCCCTTGACCAGTTTATAGACAGCCACCAGATCCCCTCTCAGCCTTCTTTTGTGGAGGCTGAACAAGTTCAGGTCTCGTAGCCTCTTCTCGTAGGGCCTGCCCTGCTGCTCCCTGATCGTGCAAGTGGCTCTCCTCTGGACCCTCTCAATGCTGTCCATATTCCTTCTGAAGTGCGGTGCCCAGAACTGGATGCAGTACTCCAACTGTGGTCTGACCAATGTCATATAGAGAGGGAAGATCACCTCCTTGGACCTGCTTAAGATGCATCTGTGGATGCATGACAAGGTGCAGTTAGCCTTCCTGACTGCATCCCCAGATTGGCAACCCATGTTCATCTTGGAGTCTATAATGACTCCAATATTTCTTTCTGCCGCTGTGCTAATGAGAAGGAAGTTCCCTAGCCTGTAGGTAAGCTACTGGTTCTTTCTCCCTAGGTGCAGTACCTTGCACTTGTCAGTATTGAATCCCATCTTATTCTCATCTGCCCACTCCTGTAACATGTCCAGATCCAATTGCAACCTGTCTCTCCCTTCTAGCGTGCCCACTTCTCCACAGATCTTACTGTCATCTGCAAATTTGAACAAGGTGCTTTTTACCCCCTCGTCCAAGTCGCTGATGAAGATGTTGAACAGTGCGGGCCTGAGGACTAAGCCCTGGGGGACCCCACTGCCCACATCCCTCCAGGTCAAAAATGACCCATCCACCACAACTCTCTGGGTGCAGCCTTCCAGCCAATTGGCGACCCATCTGACTGTGTAGGCATCAACGCCACAATCTCCTAATTTTTTAACGAGAATGGGGTGAGAGACAGTGTCAAAGGCCTTCCTAAAGTCCAGAAAGACTTCGTCCATTGCGACACCTGCATCCCAGGATTTTGTGACCTGGTCATAGAAGGCCACCAGCTTGGCCTGACAGGACCTGCCTCTAATGAACCCATGTTGGTTGCCCCTAAGCTTACACTCCCCTGCTTGTCCCTCGCAGATGTGCACCTCGATAATTTTCTCAAAGAGCTTCCCCAGGACCAAGGTAAGACTAACAGGCCTTCATGTTGCATGGCATGATGCATGGTGCAATGCTACTGTGCAGAAGTAAAAAGCTACTGCACAGTCAGTGTCACCTAAAATCCGATCAGCGATGCTACTGTGCAGTAACTCTGGTTACTGAGTAGTCATTTCCCCTGTGGAAATTGTCTTTTAATCTGATGCAACACCACAAAAAAAATTCCAAATGTTTTTTTCCAATCAAAACTATTCATATGAAAACATGATTTTCACAGGAGGTGATAGGGGAAACTAGCTTCCTGATACCCCTCTTTAAGTGACTCCATCAGGGAAGAACTTCTGCAGCCCAGTATGGCAGAAGCCTCTGAGGGAGTCATATAGAAACATCCCAGACAACTACCAGAAGAACAGAGGAGAACTTGACAGAGCCACATCAGAAAAGAATAATACAGAGAGACAGAGACAGGGACCGGGATGCCAGTGAAGGCCTCCTGGGGTTGGCTCTTGCTGTTCCAGATGATCAAAGTAATTCTTAACAAATATTAATGGAAATCCTGCTTTAAGAAAGGAACATATCCGCTAACCTTCTTGATGTAAAGGGAAAAAAAGCAGCAAACCATGGACCAAATTCTCATCTGGCATAAATTGACATGGCCTAGTAAAAGCCAGGTTTACTCTAGATTTGGAGATGTACTTCAGTTGTCATTGTCTCTCTTGCGTGGTTCCTAAAGCAAACTTTAGAAATATTTCTTGACTTTCACTAATACCACCCACCCCTTGATGTGCTCCCTAGCCAGTACCTGGAAGAGAAGGTTTTCCCTTCTGTGTCTTCATTTCTTTGTAACCTAGGCTGTGCACAGCATTTTCGTCCTCACATACTTGCCAAGGTTCTTCATTTTACATGATAGCACACTATGAATGAACCTTTTGATTCCTTTAATTACACTCTGGGAACATGGCCTCAGTACACTCTGTAACCCACAAACTCATTCAAGTCAGTGATTAAACAGGAAATCACCATAGCTAGGGCAGCATGCACTGAGGCCACTGAATTCTTTTTCTGCATGGTGAATTCCAATTCCTGGGCCCAAATCAGATGTTCTCCTTTTAAGACAAATCATCCTGTTCCTACATGAACATTGCATGCCATCCAAGGTTGGGGAAGCACAGGGACCACTCACAGACAGTGGCGATGGTGTTGGCAGTGGGGGCAAGGTAGCAGAGAGCGGAGAGCTTCTGCAGGCAGCGGCAGTTGGGGTGGGCTAAGTGGGGCACTCCCGCAGAAGGCTATAGTGGTATTGGGGGCAGAGGGGTGAGTGGCAAGCAGTGACCACCTGCAGGCACTAGTGGCAGTGGCAGCAGTGGCCAATCTCAGGGGGTGCATGTGCACCCACATGCACCCCTTACACATTGCCAATGCTTTCCTGCACTATAATCTGTGGCAGCAACCTGAACTAGACTTGTTACCAGAAAATAGGCCACATAGATATCTTCTCTAAAATAATAAATGAGCAAACTAGATCAATTATTTCCCACTGGGCACATATACATGTAATATTAATGTACCTGAATAAACTCTGGCACAATGGAGTTCTTGCTAGAGTCAGCTGCATCCTCACATGTACCTGGGACCACATGATTCAAGCTGGGGCAGTCCTGGGTACAAATGAAGCTGCTGTGCCTGGGAACAGCTGACCCAGACAGAGCAAGGAGCCCGGGGGCAGCCAGCTCTGGGCTTCAGTTGGCAACACTGGGCCATTGAAGGGTTGGCTGGTGCATGAGACTGCTACAGTACAGGGCTAACTAGCAGGGAGCCCCATATTATAGCACCCTTGTATTCCAGCCAGCCCTGGTTAAAGTCTACATCTGTGTTTGAGCTCACATAAGTACTCAGCTATAGAATAGTACTTGTGCCAGGTGGTACTATCCTGCAGCAGATTTAATTAGTTTACAGCACCCTAATATGGACACACATGTAGACTGACACTTTACTGTGGAGCTAATTAGTCAACTCCACAATAAAGCACATGTGTAAATGTGCCTGCCATTAACAAGATTAGGTATCTAATGTGATGTTCCATATTTGAGTACTTAGTGATTTTTTATGAGTTCTTCCTTAAAATTGCTGAGCTTGAGAGTTATAGCCTTTACATGCTGACAGCCATTTAACTCAGTTAGTTAGAGCACAATGCTAATACAACCAAGATCCCAGCTTTGAGTCCCAGTTGGATTAAATCATCTCTTGAGGTCTCTCCCAGCCTGACTCCTTTATGATGATTTCTATATCATTAACGCCTATTTAAGAATTTCTACTTAAAACATTTAACCTGAGTGGTACTTCTGAGTAGTCCTTGTTTTTGCAGTGGGAGAGGACAGAACTGAGGTTTGAAATAGCTGCCTTGCAAAATTAACTGAAAGAATGGCTGAAAATCAGAGTGGTGAATCAGGTAACGCAAGTCACTGAACACGTACAAATGTCTCAGTCAAAATGCAGAAAAAGATTTCCACATGAAAGCTGGCTTTTGTATGTAACATTGTAGCACTTATTTTTTCCAATAATGATCAAATATTTGTAAGTAATTTCCTAGATCAAAAGCTCTGTGTGTTCCAGACTTGTTTTCTTATGTGTCCATAAAGATGTTTTCACTGCTAAATAAAACATTCCCAGTAACCTACACACACCCTGACCAGCCCTATTTCCGACTAGATTTCAGTTTGCTTAATCATACATATCTTTTCTGAACCCATGGCAGGTATCAAAGGACATACAGTTTGATTTCTGAAGTCTGTGCTACAGTGTTGCTAATCTTTATTAAGACAATGCTCTGAAGACTTAGAGAAGCCTTCTTTGCTCACCTCCATCTTCACTGTCTTCTAAGAGCTCCTTGATGGTACACTACTCTGAGCAATACTTAGAAGTTCTCTACTTTCCTTCAACAATGTTTAAAATTATATTGAAATAGCAGGTACATTATCTCACTTGGAGCTCAGTGTTCACCCTGAAGACCAAAAGGAACTGCTTTCAGAATTCACAAATGCTTTGAATTTCAATTTGCAGTTATATGTATTATCAATAATCCACAAGTATATCCTTGGCATTTACTCCTTGGCAGAATAGGACAAAACATTGATGCAGAAAGCTTTCATCTTTGGCTGCCTTCTGTCAAAACAGCAGTGCACTATGGTTAATGCACAGTAGGTGTGGAGGACACAGTTGTGCCAGAGGTTATGGGGCCATCATATTTTATTCATTTGGTGTCTTCGGTACTGGAGAAATGGGACAAATTCCCACTTCTGAACATATTGGCTGAGCATTTGCAAATCTCCAATTCCTACGAGTAACCATCCTCATTTTAGAGATAATGGAAGAGATGGCCTTATGTTTCAGATGCTGAATTCTGTTCAGTAAGGTATTTGCTTTAATTATTCATAATAACAATTTGTCTAGGGATCCAGCACTGCAAGGACCCTTTGTTATTGATTATGCTCTAAACTAAGCCAACTTTTTCAAAGGCAATCAATGCTCTTGGTTGCTTTGGCTTTGAATGCCTTGGGCCTGGTTTTCGGAACTTCTGAGTGCCTACAGTCCCTAATGATATGACAAAAGGCAGGTACAGGAAACTTTCAGATAATAAAGCATGGATGAAGGATTACTGTATCATGTAGGAACATCTGCTTTAACCTCAGTACAGAGTTAAATCCATCTCTGTATGGGGACCCATCTGCACATTCAAGTTCCACTTGAAACCCTCTTTTGAAGGGTTAAGTGGAGAGCTCTGTGATGCCCTTCTGCACAATGGTAAATCCCACGCCATAATACATAGCTCTCTCAAATTCAGGGCAAGCTTCAACTCAGAAAAGCTAGGGAGGGAGTATTGTATTATTCTAATGTCAGGGAGATTGGCTGTTATAAATGAAGGCTAGCATAACAAACTTATGAAATACTGAAAAGATAAACTATGCCACAGTGCTACTAATGATGGAATTAGGTGATTGCCACTTGAGACTCTTAGACAAAGGAAGCTTTTCAAAAATAAATCCTTGTGCTTTTGAGAGATATGCTTTTCCAATCACAGTCTTTAAAGAGGTTTCAAGATAAATGATTGCCACACGCATTGATGGAGAACATAATGTATTCGCTTAACATTCCTGATATCGATTCCATTTCACTAGCTGGTAAGCATTTTTTATTCATCCATCCATTTTTCTCCTTCCTTAGGCATTTGGTTCAAAGAACGATAATATGCCCAAAGATATTTGAAGGCTGCCTCTGAATATATTTTAACTGATTTATTTTTGCCCAACTGAATGTTATTGACTGGATAAGTAGTGAAAGCAGAACGATGCCACAGTGCTTCTGGAGTCCCAAAGCTTTTGGTTCTGATTTCTGGTTTGTTTATTTTTCTGAAGCCCTGTTGTCATCAAGAGAGGGGCAAGGAAAGTCAATAGACTTACTGAGACAACAATTACAGTCCAAAAAGTGGTAGCGTGAGTATATGTGACTTCCAGGTTTTGTTGCTGATAGTAATTTTTCCCAGAGATGACGTCTCTGTTCTGCTATGACTTAGTGGAAGAAGCAAGGATTTTTAGGGGGTGATATCTTTTATTAGATGAACTGCACAGTTGGGATATGGTTATGATCAGGGGTCAGCAGGGCAGGCCTTATGAGGAGAGGCTACGGGACCTGAACCTGTTTAGCCTCCACAAGAGAAGGCTGAGGGGGGATCTTGTGGC
>JAGPOW010000304.1:107980371-107991164 GCA_030014935.1 Caiman crocodilus | reverse complement strand
GTCATCTGACCCCGGTGCTCTTTCCTGCCAAGGCAGGGGGTCGGACTAGATGATCTGCCCAGGTCCCTTCCGACTCTAGCTACTATGATACTATGATAGACAAGTGTTCAAATGCAAGACATTTTTCATATGGTCACCAACACTTGAACACGTCTAATTTTATCCCAACCATTCAGTTGGTCCAATACAAGCTGTCACCTTACAAAAATATTCACTTCTTGCTCAGTTCTGGGACCATGATGGCTACAACATCACTCCAATGCCACCATTGACTTACTGTCCGATTATGGTTGAGTGACAGCTATTTAAAGCTGTATGTAATTCTGGAGAACACAAACTGAATTAACTAAGGTCTGAGCCCTGAACCATTCATTCATTGGATGGAGTTGTGTATGGGTGTTCTTATATCTATATCTAGTATCTAAAGTTGGCAACCTAAAAATGGAGGCAATCAAAATCAAAGGACCTTTTATTGACAATTTGGCCCTTAACAGCTCTGTGTCACTGATTCTATACATTATCAGTTGGTATAATCCTCATGCATCTCACAGCAGAAATATAAGAAATTGGAACAAATTCCACATGGTGTTCTACCTTTGTCATGGGGGACTTCAACAACGTTAGTATTTGGTCCTCACAATTCAACATCATGCAATGGCTAGCCTTCTCTAGGAAGAGAGTTAAGTGGATTTCAAAGTAAAAAAAACTGGCAGGAGAAAAAGATTTATGCTATACCAAAATTTTTTACTATTTCATGTGTAATGTAAGGGCATACTGAGGATGCAAGATAAATTTTAGTCATGATATGGCAAGCAAAATGGCTGTAAATGCTACATATACCATGTATATTATTTAAACTTTTAATTACCATCTCTTGCACCTTCCAGGGTAGAAATTATTCCTTTCTTTATCAAGTTCCCCAGAGTTCAAATAATTTTAATTTTGAATATTTTTGGCTGAGGTGATGATTATTCATTTGCTTCAGTGTAATTCCATCATAGATATTTTTTTCACTCCAAGAGTATACAAAATCCCAATGAAATCCAGAAATTGAAAAAAAACCAAACAAAATCCCATTGTGGAACAGAGCTTGTCTGTTGAACCATGTAGGAGAATGTTTTCTGTTCCACATAGCCTGATCAAGTAAAAAAATTATTTCTAAAACAGCTGGCCAGTGTTTTCTGATCCAATTAATTTGGTGCTGA
Source organism: Caiman crocodilus (assembly GCA_030014935.1). Classification (NCBI taxonomy): domain Eukaryota; kingdom Metazoa; phylum Chordata; order Crocodylia; family Alligatoridae; genus Caiman; species Caiman crocodilus. The sequence goes on along the minus strand of JAGPOW010000304.1, from coordinate 107,989,959 downwards.
TTTTTTTATATCAAGGATACAATCTTGCTTTAAGCTGATTTCCAACTATCTCAATATATGCTAGCACTTCATATGACCTGCCAATTTTTGCGTGTTTCATTAGGATATTTGATGTGTTTTTCCAGTCTTAAACACCATTCCTGGCTAAAGCAAGATTTCCGGATTTAAACAGCTTGTAGCAGAAGCAATAAACAGCTGAGAAGGAAGAAAGAAGCCAGCCTCACTTTACATGTTTCTCCCTCAAAAGCTGGCATGAAAAAATCTACCAAAGTGTCTATAAAGCCTCCCAGATTCCTTGAATAAATGAATAGTTGCATCAAGTTGTTGTTTCTCAAAAACATATGCCCATTCCTAGAGAGGTAGTTACATATAACATTTTATTTTCTTTCTCTTCTTTCAGGCCTATCCAGACTGGCAAAAACACCCAAACCTTCATTTTTAAGAGGGATAGGCAAGAAAACTGATGCTTTCAAAACTCCTTTCAGGTCAAACACATGGATTTCTCTTAAAGTTTGGCTGCACGAGGCAGATTGTTCATGTTAATCCTTGCCTTCTCAAATTAAAATGACTGATACCTACACAATGTCATTCTTACTGAAAATTAACTTACCTATAAATACAAAGTCTATAACCAAGTAGAAAGTGGACTGTGTTCTTTCTGAATAGAATTAATATGGACTAATGTTGGCATGGCTATAGCTGCACTTTGTGCCAGCCTGGAAGGCCTCCAGCTGCCTATCCCATACTGCTTCGTGTCACTTCAGGACCAGCATAGCCAATTGCCTTTGTCCTCCATTCCTCCTGGATCATTATGGCCATACAGCATCTCCCAGCTTTAATGATGACGCACAACTAGGACCGGTCTATTTTCAGTTACTTCCTCCTACAGTAGCATGCTCTTTGCTTTAACAATAGTGCTAAAATATATGTCATAAAATGCTTTGTATATCCAAATGGAGATGTGCAGAGGTCCTGGTTCTCTCTGCCATCTAGGGAGAAGTGAAAATGCAGCGAGCCCTGGCAAAAAAACCACCACAGCAGAAACATCCATGAAGCAATTACTAAACAGATCACTCCCAAAACTTCATCCAATAATGCAACAAAAACAAGGAGCCCAGACTTCCAGGAAAGCTGAAGACCATCCACACTTTAGGTGGTGAGTCTCCACTGTGAGGAGCTCCACTGGACTTTATTTCCTAGGATGCCCTGTTTGTGAATAGGGGACTGTAAGCCTGTCGACACCAAGATCAACCAAAATTCTGAGGAGGAAGCTGTCCCTAGAAGTGAGGATTTCTTCCATCGATAGTATTCCAAGCTGTATCCACATAGACGCCAAGTCTGATAATGCTTTGGAAGGGAACCACAGCCAGTAAATAGCTTTCTTATTCTAGTTCAATTCAGTTGTATTGTAAGTAAAGTAACACTGAGTGCTGTAAAATCCAATTGAAGTCTGGTTTGTTCTAGTTGCAAAATGGATACAGCTAATTAGGTGGATGTGCTCTCAGAGCCTTTCCCACCCAATAAGTACTCGGGATTGAACACATCTGCTGGCCATGGTATTACCAGATCTCTTTTCTCAGTCCCCAGTTCTTCAATAGCATGCTGCCTGCTCCTCTATACAGGCCCTAGCAATGTTTAATAATAAAAGCTTATTAGAGTTCCTTTATTTCAGCACCAGATACACTGAAAAAAGATACCATTGCAGATGGTGAGTTTGATTAGAACCCTGTTCTTGGAGCCTAGAGTTCAATGTCTGGACATAGTATAATTGCCCAGAATACTGCATGTTTATTTCAAACACTGTCCCTGCCATGCATATGACTTTGTTTGGGCTGCAGTAAGAAATAGCTCACCATGTGGTGTGGCCAACCTGTGGCATGAGTAAGTTGCCTGGGCAGTCTCTCTGCATGGCACATGACAGATCAGAGAGCAGACAGACAGAACAGCATTAGACAGGGCAGGAAGCAGAAGGCAGAGCAGGAGATCAGGCATGGAGCACAGAACAGGAAGCAGAAAGCAGAGCAGCAGAGGCAGCATAAAAAAGGGATCAGAGTGGCACTTTGTAAAGAGAGAGCTAATTTGAGGCACACCTGCCAATTTTGTTCTAGAGCAGTGGGGACCATCTGTTGTACACAAAAGGTCAGTATGAAAAAGAGCCTGCAATATAGACAAGTTCTAACCAGCATTCTGCATTCTCCTTTGAAATGGTTCTTCAGTAATTTTAAGTGTCACATTATTTCAATAATAAAACGGACTAGCTAAGCACAAAGATTTCAGACAGGTTGAAATGTATATCCATTTTCTTTGGAGTCAAGGAAATTTGTTTTGAATAAGTCACAACACAAACCATGGCCTGAAACTATTGAGTGATCAGGAGGGGTCCCGGATGATTGGAAAAGGGCAAACATAGTGCCCATATTTAAGAAAGAGAAAAAGGAGGATCCAGGTAACTACAGACCAGTCAGTGTCACCTTAGTTCCCAGAAAAATCATTGAGAAGATCCTCAACGATTCCATTTCTAAGTACACAGAGGAGGAAAAGGTGATTAGAAACAGTCAGCATGGATTCACCAGGGGGCAAATCATACCTGACCAACCTGATTGCCTTTCATGATGAGGTGACTGGCTCTGTGGATGCAGGGAGACTGGTGGATGTTGTGTACCTTGAGTTTTGATACCGTCTCCCACAACATTCTCCCAGGTAAGGAAGTACAGGCTGGATGAATGGACTGTAAGGTAGATAGAAAACTGGCTGGAGCATTGGGCTCAGAGGGTAGTAATCAATGGCTCAATATCTAGTTGGCAGCCGGTATCAAGTAGAGTGCCCCAGGGGGCAGTCCTTGGGCCAGTTTTGTTCAAGATCTTCATCAACAACTTGGAAGATGGCATAGAGTGCATCCTCAGCAAGTCTGTGGACAACACCAAGCTAGTGGGAGTAGTGGATATGTGGAGGGTAGAGCTAAAATTCAGAGTGACCTAGACAAATTGGAGGATTGGGCCAAAAGAAATCTCATGAGGTTCAACCAGGACAAGTGCAAAGTCCTGCACTTAGGACGGAACAATCTCATGCACTAGGACAGGCTGGGGGCTGACTGGTTGAGCAGCAGCTTTGCAGAAAAGGACCTGGGGGTTACAGTGGACAATAAGCTGAATATGAGCCAACAGTGTGCCCTTGTTGCCAAAAAGGCTAATGGCATACTAGGCTGCATTGGTAGGCGTGTTGCCAGTAGGTCAAGGAAAGTGATTATTCCCCTCTATTCAGCACTGGTGAGGCCACATCTGGAGGACCATGTTCAGTTTTGGGCCCCCACTACAGAAAAGATGTGGACAAATTGGAGAGAATCCAACAGAGGGCAACAAAAATGGTGAGGGGGCTGGGGCACATAACTTATGAGAAAAGACCGTGGGAACTGGTCTTATTTATTCTAGAGAAACAGAGACTTAGAAGAGACGTAACAGCACTCTTCAACTACCTGAAGTGGGGTTTGAAAGAGGATGGAGCTAGGCTATCCTCAGTGGAGGCAGATGACAGAACAAAGAGCAATGGTTTCAAGTTGCAGCAAGGGAAGTTTAGGTTAAATATTAGGAAGAATTTTCCAAGTAAGAGGGTAGTAAAATAGTGGAACAGATTACCTACAGGGGTGGTGGAGACTCCATCCTTGGGGGGTTTTCAAAACCCAGCTAGACAAAGCTTTGGCTGGGATGATCTAGTTGGGACTGGTCCTGTTTTGAGCAGGCGGTTGAATTAGATCAGAGGTTCTCAGGTCTGGCAGGAGCGGGATGAGGCACATGGAGCCAGCCACCTCTCTCCCAGGGCTGCCCTGCTGCCAAGCTTTAGCCCCGGAAGCTCAGCTTTAACCCCAGAAGCTGCTTGCCCGGGCTGACAGACAGGGGTCTGATTTGCCACAACCCAGTAGCAAGCCCAGTGGTTGGAAACCTCTGAATTAGATGACCTCCTGATGTCCAAGTCCAACCCTAACATTCTATGATTCTATGCATGTGTTCTGGGGAGGAAAGGGGGCACCTATACAGGTGCTCTTGGTTCTGCTCTAATTAAAGTGCTGCGGTGTCATGTGTATTCAGTGTCCTGCACTTCAACATGGCGGCAGGAGTGCTTGAACTAAAGCTCATTTGATGCATTAATTAACATGCTGTGGCAGACTCAATTAATCGAGTCTGCTCCAACACATGCAAATTAGCACATGTGGGGGCAGATGTCTGGCACATGGACAGGTGCCCATTATGTACTCTCTGCATGAAGAGCTGAACTACAGACCCAAATCTGAAACACTACCAACTCTTCCGCTACAGAGAGAAATTATGCATAAACCAGCATAAGTGATCAGAAACTGGTTCAAATCTTAACACAACAGAAGTTCAGTACACATAAGCTGTTTTCAAAATGGCTAAAACCAATTTAAGTCTAGATGCATGTAGTATCAGACTTCACTGATTTAGGTTAAATATGTTTATTGAATTCTGTCCCAGATTTTCTCCAGATTCAACATAGCTCGCAGTTCCCCAGCAACCCAGCATGCTTTATGCTTCCCTCACAAACCATACCTTGCATGGTGGAGGGGCTAGCCTTGGCACAAGCTGTTTGCTCCAGCTGAGAAGGGAGGTGTGCTCTAGCACCCCCCAGCTTCTGGTCTGGGCCACTGCAGGCAGGGTTGTCGCTAAGAGGCATGAATCAGGGTGACTGCCCCAGGCCCCATGCTTTGCAGGGTCCCCTGGAGCCAGGCCAAGTGGCCATAGCAACTCCACGCTGCTGCATATCCAGCTGGCTGCATGTCCAGCTGCTTGGCACCGCCTTCCCCACCAAATCCACCACCAGCTTGCTTGCATCTGGGAACAGGCCCCACACAGGCTTATTTGCCCCTGGCCCCACACCCTGCTCAGGTCATCTCTGACTGCAGGCATGTGGCTGCATTTCCAGAATGAAAAGGAAATGTCTGTTCACTTGCTTATTGGTTCAATCTACATAGCTTAGACTAACCTGCAAAGATTGAATTGATTCAGCCTTCGGCTTTTTGACTGTAGTTAGCCTTGGAGTATACCAAAATCTGAATGATCCTATAAAGAAAGGATGAGTCTGCATGCTACTGATCCCCCACACTGCCCTGGGGTAAAGCCAAACATTTCAGAGATGGGATCTGGCCAACATACTGTAGGTTGCTGATCTCTGCATTATAGGATAACCACCTTTTCAAAATGGAAAGGCAGGGGAATGGCTGCCGCCTCCCCTGATTAATTTTTTTTTTGCTGTAGAAGAATTAATTTGTGGGATTTATCAATATCCCCTTGTGCAGCAAGTCCAAGGTACATCTCCTACCCCTGTGGCATTTGGACAGCCCCCTTCAGAGTAGAGTGGGTTGTATGGGCTATGCCAGGCTCTGCTTCAGTGATTTGCCAAGGAATTGTGCAAACTCTGTACCAGCTTTGCTGGTGTTGATTGCCTAGGGATACTCTGAATCAGTGCATACCACTGGCCAGGTTTTCATCCATTCTGGGCACTGTGTTGGATGCCTGAGGTGGTCAGAGGTTGCACCATCATAAATCCTTCCTCAAGTAGGCTAGATACCACCAGGAGTCTTTTGCTGGTGGAAACATGTATGTCCCAGATCTGGATTACCCTCTTGTTCATAAATCACTTGGAAACTACAAAAGGTTAAGTACTATTATTTCATTTCTGGGACAGAAAATTGGTCTGTTGCATTTATATTATGTCTCCAGCACTGGCAGTAGCAGAGTTTTCAAGGGCAGGTTAATTTCCAGGCACTGCAGGTGATCCTAAACCGGGGACAGGAGGATGGAAGTCCTTCCTTACAGAAAAGCTTAGCATTTAAGTAAAAAGCTTTGACATTTACCATCATCTATTTTATAACGCAGCAACCCCAATTCAAATTGGACAGGCCAGCATTCCCACCAAAGTGTAAGCAGCTTTATTTATTCTCTCTCATTTTTTATTTATATATTTATTTGTGTATTTGGTTTCCTCATTATTTCTATGTGGTTGTCACCTGATCCATTCTATGAATACCAATGCCTTTCTCAAGTGAAAATTATTATTGAAATAAAGAAGCTGTGCTTGGAACTTTGCTATGAATAGTCAAAGAAATGAGGAAAAATTAGAGAATTATTGTAAACAAATCATTTGATCTTTTAAATCAACCACCTTATGTTTCCTGTGGAGAGGAAGCTTCTCTTTCGTTTTGTTTGCATCCAAGTTGCATTATATAAAGCTCTATTTTAGCCTCTTGTAATTTTAGCTTGGAAAGCTGATGTGGGGTCCAAATCATGAGATTTACATCCAGGCAAAAGAGAACACCTCTTTAGAGCCCATTTTACCCATGTATGTTAAATAAGGCCTGACTTGCAATTGGGTCTAATCAATGGATGTAATTAATTTATACATTAAACGTCTGACACTCAGCAGCTGTCCACTGATGTACACAGACTTTAATGGAGTGTCACCAGGTGGTACTGGTGTGATATTGACTTTAATTTTGTGAGGGTTTTTTGCAGAAATAGTATATGGTTTGGATTAGAGGTCTGGATTTGTCATTCTACGGTAAAATACACACCGTTTCTATTTGATAAGGATAATATTTTTATTGTAAATAGTGTTCAATTTAGGAAGTTCATAACAATTATTTCCTTAATTTTAATTGCATTGGGTTTTGTAAAGGAACTATACTGTTATTTCTTAGTCTGATTTTAAGTGGTGCATTTTGGTTTTGTAATTTCTCCACTGTCTTTTAATTTAGTTCAGTTCTTTTTCTTTTCTCCACTGTCTTTTAATTTAGTTCAGTTCTTTTTCTTTGCTGTGGCTAAGCTTGGAAACTCATCTGGGATAAATTAGAACTATCACACTGGAATCAAAAGAACTACTCCAATTTGCACTGGTTTTGATGTAATCCAATGTGTTTCAAATTAAGCAGATAAAAATATATTTTCTGAAGGAAAAATATTCAATAAAAACGTTTTCCTGCTTTTCAGTTGTTTTTAGTTTCTGTCCAAAAAAGAGATGTTTGCAGTTTTTAGCACTTAGTCCAAAAATCATTGACAGTTATAAGTGAACAGTTCCCTAATGGGCTCTGGTAAGCAACTGTCAATCCTTCTGGACATAGTATATGCATGAGAGGTCACCAGGACCTTCAATGCATATGTCTAGGCAGGAGTATGGAGGAGTGGAGGCTGCACACACCTTCCATCTCCATGTTAGATCATTGAGACAGAATCCAAAGGCCAGGCTGAGTCCAGACATTCACTGTCTTGATGGCTGTAGTTATATGTATATCTGGGTCTCCTGCATGGCAGACAAGGATTCAACCACTGAAGCACAACAGTGGGTCCTAATGGGCTCTAATTTAAAATAAATTGATCAGATGGGCCACTAGCTTATTAAAAAATTGCTAGCTAAACCCATAGGGATTTCCATTGCACTCTGCCTTGTACAGTGTGCACCAAACAGAGCATGCCTACGATCTGGTCAAGTAAATAAGCCATACATGCGCACACAGCATAACCATGCTTCCCTCTAAATATTAGTATGAAACAAAAAAGAAAATAATTCAAAGCAAATTAAGTGTCGTATCCAACCTGCATGCATCAGTTTGCCGCCTTGTTTGGTCAATATAGTAATCATGTGTTGAAACAGAACTGCCAAATCATAACTTAATCCAATCAGTTCCTGTAAGTATGTGACCATCATCTGCCTACCCTTAAAACAGCATTTCTTTATCAAAACTGTGACTGAAAAATCTGGGAATTGTGCTTAGTGTCAGTGTCAACAGAGATGAATAGCTGCCACAGCAAAAAAATATAATGGTAGGTAATGCCTGACAGACACAGCTGTATTTAAGCATAAGCCATCTTTGTAAAAGAATTATTGCTTCAGTAATATTGCTAAGATCAATATACCTCTCTGAGGCTGCTGTATGAAAAACCTATAGCCAAATATCATAAAACTTCATTAACAGGATGTGATATTGTACCAGAAGCAGTTGAGCCACCATCATTATAACAAAAGGGCAATTTTTTCATGAAACAAAAGCATAGCATTTTCAAGGATGGGGCGCACAGTGACAGATCAGGTATCTGTGTGCATATTTAGAGATGGGAAAATATACCATATCTTCTCACATACCACATACCCCCTCAACAAGATATGCACCTTTGTTTTGAAAGGCAGAATAAAGAAAAAAGTGCTTTCCTTGAAAATATTAATAGGTAGCAGTAAGTAACTGAGTAGCTGCAGCAAGGGAGCCCAGCATGCTCATTAAAGCTGTACATGCTCCATAGGGAGAAGTACACTTTCACTTACCCCCCAACAGAGGTTTACTGCTGTACAAACTGCTGTTACCATATTTCCTTGCTTAAAATATGCATCCCAATTTCCAGCAACTGATTTTTGGAGTCACAGTGAATGAGAAAATCTAGTATTACAATGGCTGACATATGGTCACCAAGGTGAGGTGCACAACCTCACTGCCACCTCTGCTGCTGCCAGGTGGGCAGGGGCACCACATCATGGTGGCACGGCTGGAGTAGGGCTTCCAGCAGGAGGGCAGCAGAGCAGGAAGCCCTAAGCTCACAGTAGGCATCCTGCATCCACCCCTAACCCCCACTGTCTCTGCTCGGCTCTGCTCTGGCCTTGCAGCTGGGGCGGGGAAGGCAGCCGTTTGTCCTGCCTTTCCATTTTGAAAAGGTGGTCATCCTATAATGCAGCAGTCAGCAACCTACAGTATGTGGGCCAGATCCCATCCCTGAAATGCTTGGCTTTACCCCAGGGCAGCATGAGGAATCGGTAGCATGCAGCTTGACCTAGCACTCCTCTGCCCCCAGGTCATGCTGCTAAGTGCCCCTGTAGCAATCCCTGCCCTACACAGCACTCACTGTACACCCCTAGCCTAGATACCCTGCTGATCATTGTGACTACTCTATTTACCCCCCTGCCACTGACATGGGGGGTGGAAGTCAGCATGTGGTGAACATGGCAGCAGGTGGCCTGGATGCTGCAAGAGCAAGGCACTGTGGAGGGGAGATAGGGGTAGTCGGCCTGTGGCAGTCCCCAAATCTCATGGTTTCCAACCATGGGCTCAATGGCCCTGGTGCAACGTGCAAAGATTGATACTTGAACTTATGTGGGTAGAAATCAAGGTGAGGTGCACACATAGAGATCACAATTTAAACTGATGCAGCATGTTTACATTAGGGACTTGCACCAAGGCAGCTGCAATGCTCCTGTAGTGCAAAGAACAGCCCTTGGTCCCATTCTCTGTCTCCCTTCCCAGCCCCTTTCATTTGTTGGATGAGTGAAGGCAAGCTGGAGGGATTCTCTTGGCTCTGTTCACCTCTGATTCTTGTGGTTAAAAGCCAAAGAGATGCCTTCATCAAGACTGTTTTCCTCAGCACCTATTTGCAAGAGGCCAAGAATCAAAAGTATTGTGAGTATTTTCCTCTTTCCCTCTCTTTATCATAGTATCAAAGTATCTAGGGTCAGAAGGGGCCTAGAGCAGGCCATCTAGTCTGACCCCCCGCCAATGGCAGGAACAAGTGCCAGGGTCACAGGACCCCAGTCAAGTAC
>JAGPOW010000304.1:107952582-107980271 GCA_030014935.1 Caiman crocodilus | reverse complement strand
TAGCCACCTCCTTAAGCTGGCCAGCAAATTGGAGGTCCAGCTCCTCCTTCTGGTTGGGTGGTCTGTAGCAGACACCCACCATTAAGTCCCTTTCCCCTTATCCTCCTTGCAGCCTGACCCAAATTGCTTCCACCTGGTCCTCAGTAGCCCCCAAGTGAGTTTATCAGTCACTTTTGTGCTAGACAGGTACCTCAGCCACCGACACACCAGTTTATGCCTTCACTTTCTCTGAGGTTATGTCTACACTGCATTCAAAAGGTGTAGATGCAGTACTGGCAAGAAAACTGTGACTCTGAATGCTGATAGCAGTAAAGACTTCTGAGTGGGCTTGATGCCCAGGGAAAGGACCCAAGAGTTTTGGTGGAGCTAGGCAGCTTGTGCTATAGTCTGCACTGCCACAACTTCATTGCAATTGGTACCTGAGGTAGGTAGATTAAAGATTGTCTGTATACGTGGAAATTTGCACTTCTGGGTTGTAATGCAGATACATCCTGACTAGACAGAATCTGCTTGGGATTCCCTTCCAACAGTGGATCCTATTGGTTTCTTAACCAGCATTGCTACTCACACAGCCCCACAGAAAAAAAGAAACATCCCCACATATATACTTTTGCTCAGCTCATCTTTTTAAATGACACAATACATTTAAGACTAGCTGTCCTATCTAAGCATATAGTTTATATTAGTGGTGCTCAGCCTTTTGGCCTTGTGCGCCAGATCAGGCTCTGGGGCCCAGCACCACTCGCTCCCATCCCCTGCATGATGGGATTGGGTCCTGGGGGGCTTGCATTACGCCCTCCCACCCCCTATGCACTGGGATTGGTTCCTGGCAGCCCAGAGCCACTGCTGCCTAGCCGTGAAAAGTGGGGTTAGGCACCAGATCCAGCATGCAGAGCCTGCAACTGCTACTCCCCCACTGCCAGATTCCTAGACCTATGGGGAGTCCTATGGATGTATGATATGGATCTGAGAGCTAGATATAGATCTGAGAGCCAGATCTGGACCATGGGCTGGAGTTTGAGCACTCCTGGCTTATACAAAGCTCCCCATGAGCTATGAATGTAAGTCTCACTGGGAGGGAAGCAAGGCAGGGAGCCCCGGACCCCACAGTGGGCAGCCCACATCCACTACCACCCTGCACAAAAATCGGGGGGGGGCATCTGTCCCCCCCCAGTCTTTTCCCTGGGAGCATGCATAGCACCAGGGAACTACACCCGCACTCACGTGCACACACATTGCCTCGCAGATGAGCCACCTGTGGTTTTGTCTTGCTCCCTAGCTGGCCCCATGGCAGCACATTCTCCCCCTGGTCCTATGCACTGCCTCACTGGTCAGCACCCCCAGCCCCAGCCGCAGCCCCATTACCTTCCTCACCATGGAGGCCTCAATTTGCCCCCGCTGCCCTGACTTCCTGTATGCCCCTTCCCACCACATTTACCTGCAGGGAGCTGCTCTCCATTGCTGCCTGGCTGTATTCCTAGCCACATGCATGTATGCATGCACACACATGCATGAGATGTCCTCTGCATCTCACTCTTCATTGCCCCAAGCAATCCTGTGCAGATTGGAACTCTGCAGCCTGCAAGTGGAAACTCACCATTTCCCAAGTTTTTTCTGCGGTGAGCAGAAAACCCAGATTCCTGTACGATACTTGGAATCCAGGACAAATGCTGTCCCAGACTCATTCAGCCCAGGACCAGGACTTGATATTCCAATTCCGGGACTGTTTCACCCCATTAGGGATGGGTGGTCACCCTACTGCACTAAGGGATTGGCACAAGGGCAACCACTTCAGTATAAAAATACTAAATCAATTCGGGGCCAGGTTTTCAATGGGATGAGTCAGAACAGTTCCACTGACATCAGTGCTCTGCTGAAGACCTGTCTCCAAATGCAAGCAAGACCTGAAAAGAAATGTGCCAACTCTTGCTTCAAGGATTCAAACCAACTAGGAACTGAGCTCTTCCCTCCCTACCTGCAAGGAAGTGAGTAGCTTATACAAGGGTACTGTAGCAGGCTGACAATTTATGAGGCTGTTGAAAGGAAAAGATGCAAAATGAAACAGTTTGCAGAGAATATATTTTTTACACAGAAGTGCACAGTTCTAAACCAACCCATTATAGCCTGACCATAAAACATGGGATCAAAGCCATTTTGAATGCAGTTAAATTATATCAGGCCAACATTTTGTCATTGGCAAGCCTAGAGCAATTGCTTCATACTTCAGATTTATGGGCTAAAACTGCAGCAAGGAAATAACATTTTTGTGTACAATAAATATATGCAAATGACCCTAGCATCAAAAATAATATATAAGAAACACATGCACACACAGAGAATATTAATATAATTTTTAAGAATGTTAAAGATTTGGGATCACTGAGGACCAGGGCATAGGGCAGCTAACATAAGGCAGTGAAGCCTTCCCTGTGGTATATTTACATTGGAGCGGACAATTACTTGGACAGGAGGGCCACTTACTGAGTTTTGTTGAGCTGAGGACCACACGTACACACTTTAACACACGAATGCACATGCGCACACAAGCTCCTTGCAGCTCTCCCTGCACCCCCTCCCTCGCCCTGAGTCCCCAGCCTGTTCCAGGGTCAGGCAGGGGCCACTCCAGCTGTGACTACATGGCCCAAAATGGCATGCAGGAACAGTGTGGCACCAGCGGGGCCTGGCTAAATGCTGGAGATGCAGGGCAGGGAAGAGGGTGAAGGAAGAAGGCGGCTGGGAGCTGCAGGCCTAGCTGGGCCAGTGCTGCGCTATGTTCCCTCCTTCTCCCTCCATCCCCTCATCTGCCCTAAGTACCTGGCATGCAGCTGGGCTGGTGCAGCACTGTGTTCTTACACATCACTTCAGGCCATGTGAGCACAGCTGGAGCACCTCCTGCCCAACCCAGCCATGTGCCAAGGACTTGGGGTTGGGCAGGAGCCATGCCAGTCAGACAGGAGACATGCCAGGCGCTCTAGCTGTGTGCACATGGCGCAGCCTGAAGTGGCATACGAGAACACAGTACTGAATTAGCAATGCCTGCACACCTACCAGTCCCTGGCCCTGATAATCCATTGCTCCTGGCCCTCTTCCACCTGCACCCCCCTCCCCCACCAGTGGGATGAACCACACCTGAGTTTCAACCTCACTAGGAACTATCCTGTCTGGTCTGCAAATGGCTGCAGGGTCAGAGCTGCACTCAGACAGCCTTGCTGGGCAGAAGGCTGGGCAGGAGCTTAGTGCCCTCTGTCTTCAAGCATACCATGGGGGTTGGAGGGTGGGCCAAGCTGGGGAGGGGAATGGCTGCCTGGCTACTGCAGCTGGAGCTGAAGCCAGCTACAACATGGGGAAGGAAAAAAGGCAAGAGGTGCCAAAAGCCAGGGCAGTCATGGGCCAGATACGGTTCTCCTGCAGAAGAACAGCCACAGGCTAGACAGAATCATCTGGTGGGCCAGGTCTGGCCCATGGGCCAAATTTTGCCCACCCCTGATTAACATCAATACAAATCTTTAGTGTGCATGGGACAAACCTCCGGAAGCAATGATTGACACCAGTGAAGCTTGAAGCTGGAGTTGTTTGCATTGATTCAAAAAGCAGTTCTGCAATGGCTTTATGATGGTGCAGTGAAACCAATGAATATTGCCTGGCCATGTTCACACTAGAGACCAACATTAGGAAATCAAGGTACAGACAGACTGAGTACTTGCTTTAAGTCATACAGGAAGTGTGGCACCCAGGGGCACCTGCACTCATGCCCAACACCTGCTCTAGTGTGTTCTAATTAGAACACATTGGAGCAGACTGCTCAGTCAAACAGTTTAACTGAGTCTGCTGGAGCGCTCTAATTAGCATGATCCAACAGCCTCAGTGTCACATGTATTCAACGTCCCTGTGCTGCAAAATGGCTATGGGGGCGCTTCACCTAAAGCTTGTTGTACAAGCTTTAGTTACAGCACCCCTGCTGCCATTTTGAAGCATTGGACGCCAAATACAGAAGACGCTGTCAGTGCTTTAATTACAGTGGCTCCTGAGAGCCACTCTAAAGTGTCCTCTCCCTCCCCGGCCCTGGGCCACATGTAAAGACACCCTAGGTTTTCTAGCTGTTAGTGCTATGCCTTATACAGGCTTACTGGAGGGTTATTCCATATCTATGCTTCTTCCTAGCACCAGCAGAAAAGTGGAAGCAAAACCTGGCAAGTTGTACAGCAATAATCTTGGCCCTGATTTGAGTACTGTGAGAATGTAAACACAGATGGATCTAAAAATAGTGCACAAGTGACCAGGAAATGAATGGAAAAGGGAGAAAAGTAAATGAGAGAAATTGGATTGCTGATAGGCAAAGGGAAAAATGAAAAAGAAGGACAAGAACATCACCAAACCATGAGCTATTATTATGATTGTATGGGAAAAATGGATTCCCACAGAAATATTAGAGCTGACATTTAGCAAAAAGTTTGTGCATTAAATCATTGTTTCCCCATCCGTTTTATTTTCATACTTTTGTCCTTGAGTCCTGAAAGGGACATACCTTCTGTAGAGGGTAACCACATCTTCCTCTCAAAAATTAAATTAGTTTTTGATGGACACAGCATTACATAAGGAATAGGCATTGGTTTATAGTCCAGGTATTAATGTTCAGTCTGAAAATCTAATGTCACATGTTTGAGTTGCTGAAGAAAGGTCTCTCTTCAGGTTTCAAGTGTGTACTGGCAGAGCAGTAAAGACATCTTGGCATGGGGCTCTAGAGCAGTAATTTTCAAAAGGGTCCTAGGACACTCAAGGTTGCCACCAGATCTTTTGATGTGTTGCAAGGAGATAAGTGAAGTCTTAGGAGATAAGCAGATAAACTAAGCAGATAACCACAGGTTCAGATGTGTCCCTGACTAGATGATCTACCATTCCCACTGTCAGACCACTCTGCAAGGAAGCAAATACTGTAATCTATAAATTAGTTTTTGAAATTGGGTGCCACTTAATTCACAAAAGTTATGGAGAAGTGCTTCAGGCCCAAAAAGGTTGAGAACTACTGCTCTGAGTTCGAGGTTTAAGTTTAAGCTTTGCTCTAGACCAGGGACGGGAAATTATTTCAGGTGGAGGGCTGCTTACTGAGTTTTGGCAAGCCATCAAGGGCTGCATGACAGGCAGCCAGAGGCAGATATTCATTAATTTTCTAAATTTTGTAGGGGCCCTGTGGGCCAGATAGAATGGCCTGGTGGGCTGTATCTGGTCCGCAGGTGGCATTTTGCCCATCCCTGCTCTAGACTCATGGAAAGTTGTTCCCAGTTAATTAGCTGTAAATGGCTACCTGGCTATTTAGGAGGAAGGCATTAAAGATAACCAGGTATGATGCTAACTATTGGCTAAAGAGGCTGATGTATTTTAATCATGCTAGCCTAATACGCTTCTTGTTTAGGTGGACACTAGCTGCCTTAACGCATGAAAACTCACAAAGAGAAAGCATAGGACTATGAATAAAAAAAAAAGTCAGAAGCACCTAAGTAGCTTAGGAACCTAAGTCACTTTGGAAAATGAAACTTTGACTCTCAAGTCATTTTATGAACTCTTGGAAAATTTTTACTTTAGTTGTTTATGAAAATCACAGGACTGAAAGGAAGCTACATCAATTTATAAAAATTGAGATCTGGCCCTTCATTCCACACAGCTTTAGCCAACCAACTGGTATTTCTAAACTCCAGAATGTAGCAGTATTCATAAGCCTTTGCATCTATTACTAAGATATGTGCCAAAAACAGAATTTCATTGTTTGTGGCAGGATACTTATCCACTAGTCCCCATGCAAGTTGTTCTCTGGTCAGTCTGCTCAGAGTTATAATATATTGTAGGTTTCTGTAGGAGGAAACCAAAGTAATTAATTTATAATCCTGTAAAATTTCCTTAAAAATAATCCTTAGAATTTCACAGTCCCATCATTTCAAAGGTAATTTTTAAGGGTTCAACTAACAGGTCTTCATACCTCTTCATTTCATGCCTTTAAATACACCCCTCAATCTGCTGATTCTTAAATTATTTTTTCTAAAATCCTTTATTCAGTTCTTTAGAAAACTACACTCTCTAATTGCTTCATCTAAAATAATAACTATCACATCCGTGGATTATTTCCCTGACATTTTTTGTTCTAGCTTTCTTCAGTCTGAGGGCTTGTCTAAGTAGGGAAATTTAGCAGCCTAATTATAGGAATATAATTATACTTCAATAGTCACAACAGTGCAACTCCCCATTTGGACACTCTTATTCTAAAATAGAAAAATATATATAAAGAATTACTTTGATATAGCTATACTATAAATCTCCCTGAGCAGACAAGGCCCCAGTAATTTTGGGAAGCATTATGACCTGGTTCATAGCAAGACTAGTGCTAACAATTGCTGTCTGAACTTCAAAGGGAAGTTCAGGTCAGGTCTAAGCCAAGTCCTATTAAGTCATTGGAGGGGCTCTGCTGACTTCAGTGAGCTTTGGACCACATTAACCTTTTCTTTAGAAGCTCTTTCAAAGCTTTTCTTGCATCTGTGAATTCTGGAAGAATTGCTAATCATATCTTTTTAATTCTTCCCTGGATTCATCAGTTAAAATCAGCGATGCCATAAGCTGAGACAGAATGTGGCTGGTTCTGTTGTCAAGTTTGACCAAGACCAAAAAGTGACTTGTAAAATAAAAAATTACCGGCAATTTGGGATCTTCAAATAATATTTTTTTCAGGGTTCAATATTATTCAGAGGGCCTATCCTTGTCCAGATCCGGTATGAAGCCTTTTGAGCATCCCTAATACTAACATTTGCAAAACATTTCTTGAATATACTGTATTGATCTAATATGGCCTCTTGTATAGTACAGAGCCAAAAGCAGTCCATGCTAATTAGAATTTGAAGACACCTAACAATATTGTTAGCTTGAACTTATTTCTCTCCTCCCCACAAAAAAACTTGCAATTATATGATGCTACCTTGAATCAAGGTGAAGCCCTAAAACAGGAAAAGGGAGTGAGGTAAAGCAGGACTGGCATTTGCTACATCTCAGTGGTAACTTCCCATATGTCTTACTCCACTGTAGGTGAAAACTAATCTGTGGCACCTTAGCATTCTTTCTTTTCTGCCCCTCTTTGAGTCATGGTAACCTAGCTTGTCTATACTCTAGACTAGTTTACTATCGCAGTATTAAGTGTTAAATATAGCTTCTAAAGCTCTCTTATAGAAATTACAGCTGGTGCCAGACAGTACTCTTTGTTTCTACTGTGTGCAGGAGAACAAGACTTAGTGCATAAACTTTGTAAGCACACACGATGCCACTAAGAAAGGCACAAGATTCCCTCCACTGCATCACAACAGTGGTGCCGGCACATCTGCTAATTAGTTGAACTTTAGCAGACATTTGTGAATGGGGCCCAGGTTGGCCATATCATCACCAATATCAGAAAAGAACTGTATGCCAAGCCTAGGGATTTCTTTTTGTCCATGCAATAGTGGTAGCTCCATTTTTCTACACACCTCCTCCTCTTCTGAGCTAAAGCAGAAGAAGAGGAGGTGGAGGTGATAAACTCATAGGAATGCAGAATTTAATACCTATGTGGGAGGTGATAATTGCTGTATTCCAAAAGGATTAACAGAATGGAACACAGGATGGAGTAAAACTTGGCTTTAAGGAGAACAAACACCCATGAGGAAATGCTAAGTGTTTCACTCTGCCTCACTTTTCAGTGAAGTTTTATTATAGCTAAATTTACTCTGAGAGAGATCTACTGTATGCAGGCACAAGAAGAAATAAATCCTCATGTATAGTAGCAGAGGAAATGTCTATGAACCCATTTCCCAAAACGTGGAAGTAGCTTAGTCACATGAGGACAATATGATAAGGATGCTCTGCTTCTGCAGCACTTTTTACAAATCACTTAAAACAGATATGCAAATCCTGTCACGAGGTCCAACTAAAGATCTACCCTTACTGTTGAGTCTACATATGAACACCGGATCTAAATTCTACTGCTCCTTGGTAAAGTTTAAAACTAGAGCTCACTCGAGATTCAAAAGATGTAATGCAGGCCTTCTGATATGTAAACAGGACAGAAATGTGCCATTATAGGCCTATGACCAAAAAAATCATAATCACATTGGGCTTGCCATAAAGTCTACTGAAGTCAAGAAGATCCTCACTGGACTGCATCAGGCCCTTTAACAGAATAATTGGGAAAATTATAGATGTAGTTTTCTATTTAGAAATGACAAAAGAACATGTTTTAAGACTGTAAACTCCTAAACTCCCTCCTATTTTCCTTTCTCTGCCACTTTTTTTGATATTCAATAGCATGTCTACCAAAGAAGAGTTCTCTTCTATATTCAGGTCAATATTAATATTTAGGGGTGTCCATTGATTGTACTTTCACATCTCTTTGGACACCACAAACAAGGACATTCTTGGGTCCATTTGGTTTTCAACCTCTTTCCCTCACATGGAAATTCTTTATTAGCAAGGAAATGATTCTGTTGTTTAGTCCACCAAATTTAAAAGTCTTTTTTTTTTCCCTTACAAGAAGAGAAAAGTATCTGGAGTACTTAGAATTGGGTACAGTGTAGTGGCAGTCAAGCTGAGGGACAAGAGATGAAGCAAGAGCAAATTACGTTGCTAGTGCAAAAGAATCCCCTGCATATGGCAGTACCTGGGTTGAAAGAATTCTTTTAGCTCTTATTTTGTAAATGCAATGTGAAATTTTGCTGATTATTTTCTTCGTTTGTTTTGGCGTACAATGTTTTCTCCTTTGGGAGGGTCATTTTTCCTCTGGGCCGCAGTTGTGGTGCTCTGCTTACATATGACATTCACAAAGAGTTCCACAAAGACAGCCCAGTTAGTTACCAGAAGGGCTTCCTTTGAGTTCACTGGGTTGAGGGGTATTGGATATTCACTATGGAAAAATACGACTTTAAGATCTTAACGTTTCCATATGAAGTGAAAGGAATGTCCTTCATGATACACAGACACAGAAACCCTGAATGGATTCCCAAGTTTTGTGTTCATTAAAATACGATTGCCTACTTCTGGTGACTGCATGCTGGTATCTGCATAGCATCAAAACATACCATAAGGGCCATTTAGTAACAATGCACCACTTTTTAGAGTGATAGTCAAAACTCAAAAAAACAATATTCCAGTCACCATTCCCAGTTGCTAATCATGCCATTTGTAGCACATACAGTAAACATACTCCAGACTTCATGTTTTGCATATTATTCCTAAACTATATTCACAGCACATCAGGCTTGTGAGCAAATATTGGTAGTATATATTCTATATCATAGCTCAATAATATGCTAATATATATTCACAACACACCACTTAACAGTTTAATTGTTGCATACATATTAATAGGATTGTGTGAGTGTATGTGTGTGTGTATAACTATGTAATATGTATACATACTCATGGATCTGTGTGTTAATATATACAGATTTGTAGGTAATTGCCAAGTTAAAATCCTTATAAAACAAGACTACTGCAGTCACTGTTTAAATGTCAATACCACTTTAAAGAGTAATTCATTTAAATGCCAACATAATCCGCAAATCTGTATTTTGAACTTGCACATT
This sequence comes from Caiman crocodilus, assembly GCA_030014935.1. NCBI lineage: Eukaryota > Metazoa > Chordata > Crocodylia > Alligatoridae > Caiman > Caiman crocodilus. The sequence continues at coordinate 107,970,681 of JAGPOW010000304.1, read as the reverse complement.
GTAACATTATATTAGAGAAAAAGAACCATTTTTAGAGTTGGCAAAGCACAAAATGATTCATTTATATTTTCTCCATTCTAAAACTCAGGAGGTTCTTAAGAAAGTTTTGTTTTTTAATGTTTTTGCTGTCTACATTGTTTACTTCTTCAAGGTTTTCTCCAGAACTCAAGGAAGTCAAATTCCCTTTATTTAAATTAAAAGTTGAGATTCTGACATATACCTGTCTTTTTTTTTTTTTTTTAAAGCAAACAGATATTACCAGACTGATGACAGAAACTGAGAGTAAAGAACACTATTAACAGGATTACCAGAACTGTTATACTTCTGCTAGTGGGAGCTCTAAACTAGAGTAGATGCCAGAAGCCAGAAGCTTAATTGCGATAGCATCTATGGCTCTTCTGAAACGGGTTAGGCAATACAGAGGCTACAAAATCATTTGCTGCCTCCATTAATATATCCACAGTATTGATACCTCTTGTGGAGCTCTGCCAGTCATAGCAACAATAGGGAATAGGAACAGAGAAGAGTTTTAGTGCAGCTTCATATTGGGCTCCTATAGATGTGCAGGGAGCTGGCTCCAATGCACTGGAAATCCAGCACATCGGAGCAGACTTGATTAATCTTGATTAATCAAGTCTGCTGGAGCACAGAAATAAATGCACTCAAACAGACTATGGTCTGGTGTCTCAGCATCCCTGCATCAAAAAATGGTGGTAGGGCACTTTGAACTAATGCTCAGTCAATGCGGTTTAGCTCAAAGTGCCCTGCTGCCATTTTTTAGTGCAGGGAACCTTGATACACATGACAATCAGATGCTAATCAAAGTGCCCCTCTGTGCTTCCCAGAGCATGGGTAAAAACACCCATTGTTGCAGTTCAGTTTTCTATCAATTGGATGCTTTCAAATGTGTCATTTAAAACTAGAATTGGTTACAATTCTTTCTTCAGAAATACTTTTGAAGTGAAAATTGCCCTTTCTCCTTAAACTACAGTCTTACATTTAAGTTTCTCTTTTTTTCAATTAAAAACTGTAAACCCATTTTCTTTCACTTCAGATTTTGTTTCTCCACCCTGTCACAGGGTAAGTTTCCAAGCACAGTGCTAGTACCAGCCCACCTCCTGTCAATGGGCATGCCTGCCACAACTTGTTGGTATATAATAAAGATAGTACTTAGATGGGAGGCTGCCCATTTTAAACCCCTGATGTCCAGAGGTGATACCTGCAGCTCTGAACCTTCCCTACACTGCAGCCCATTCCTCACAGATAGCATTCATAATTATAAATGCTCTGGCCAGAAGCTGAACCAACTCTGCCCCACATTGGGCCTCTTCCATTTTCTCATTCACACTGCCTCCTCTCACAAGGCCTCACTCACTCTGCTCTGCTCCCCAAGAGCAGCCTTTAGCCCATCAAGTTTACTCACACTTGCTGTGTTTGCCAGGAAGCCTAGCTCCTGCAGATAAGTCTAGTGGAGGGGAGGGGGGATTGAAGCCCCCATAGACAGGGAGGGAGGAAGTTGGGTAGGGCTGGGGCAATGATTCAGTGATTTGGACATAGACACACCTTTAAATGTTTTTTCTACATACCTTTAGGTAGGAAGGGCTTGTGAATGCTGCGATGCTGGGGCACATGGAATATCCCACAGAAGCACGGGGGGCTCCACTGTGCACTCAGCAGCAGACCCAGAAGTGGACCAAAAACACTTCAGTCCACTTCCAGGTCTGCCAGAGACCATGCAGGGCCCCCCCCCAGGCCCCCCAGCTTGGCAAGTGGCGTCTCCTGGGTCTGGAGGGAGGACTTAGGGTCCCTCCGCAGCTGATCACTGAGCAGGGGGGCATGGGGGGGTCCTCAAGCTCACTCCCTGGCAGACCCAGAAGTGGACTGGAAATACTTCGGGACCACTTCTGGGTTTGCTGCCAAGCCCCGCCCCTCCCCTTTTCTGTGGGATGCTCCATCTGCCTCAGCATCGCAGCATTCACAAGCCACACTGGTAGAGGTATGTAGAAAAAAACATTTAAAGCTGTGTCTATGTCTGAATCTCTGATTCTCTGAATCAGCATCGAATCTTCAGATTTGGATTCAGCCAAATCAATCAGGGACATTGATCCAAATCAACGAATTGAATCACTATCTCCAATCTGGGCCAAATCTGAATCCAAATCAAATAGGGTCCGCTTCACACACCCCTAGTGACTACATCTTAGTGTAACATAAGCCAAGTAGAGTGGATCAGAGATAGTCCTGCCCTGGAGCAAAATAACTTTGAGATACCCAAAGAGTGCTTAGAACCAGTTTCAGGTGTTAATGCGAGAACAAGCCAGGGGCTAAGACCTCCAGGAGCTGCCCAAAATTACCATGTAACTCAGTCCTAAACTGTCTCCTTACTTCATCTGTGCTTCTAAACTGCTTTCTGCAGATCCTGTAGATGATTCAAAGGCCTTGCAACCAAATTCATGCCACCTGTTCTTGGCACTCTGGTGTTACTAAGATGCATTATATTTTAGGCCTGCAGAATAGCTCCTGAGGAGCCATTCTAGCTGAATGAAATTCAGTAGCAGTGCTAGCACCCAACCTGTCTTTTAGATTGGGGAAGGGAGGGAGGGAAATGTAGTAAAGCAGAAAGGTAGCTATCCTTCCCACACAGGTGTGACAGGCATATCTCAAGAACACCTGAGAGGATGCCTGGAGGTGTAGCACAGCTCTGTTTACTTATTTATTTTTAGCCATGGGAATTAAGTGCAGAGAAAGCATAGTGCCCAGCAGGGATTTTTTACTAAATGTGTATACAGGGAAAACATGCCCCACAAAGAGAGCAATCAAAACATTTTTAGAGCCACTTGGTTTCTAGCATCAAGGTGATAAAAGGTTATTTCCCAGAGCTATCAAGAAGCTACAGTTTCTCCCCTCACTCTGTTTTTTAGGGCACTGTAGGCTGTTGGAGTGAAACTTAAAATATTTAATAACACTTTAGAAGCAGAAGGTCTGCTGTGTTCTCAGGTTTAGCTGCAGCTTTAAATATTATAAAGATACTGCAGTCAAAAAAGCTGCATTTTTTCAATCTGTCCAGTGCTTTGGGGCATCTCTCAAGCCCTTATGTAGCTATAGTTTTAAAGTCCTTTCCATAAATGTTCATCTGGACAATGGTTTGCAACTAATTTAGGTGCAATGCAGTACCCTGCCACTTTAAACACACTACACTTTTTTTTTTTGATAAATTAAAAATATTTTCTTACTTAACTCTGCCCTATTTTTACTCTGCTGGAAACCACGAACTTGCAAAACAACTCATGACCTCAAACTTCAAAGAAGTTATCCATATAAAAAGAAGAGGCAAAATTAATCAGCAGTTTTTAAAAGACTAGCAAGCAGGCAGCTCTGGGTTCCCTGTCTTATAATAGCAAGAGTATAAAGCTGAAGAGAATATTTTAAGATCAACAACTGTGTTTTTTATCTAATGGTATAAAGCTTTAAATCAACATCTTGCAGCAAAGGAGATAATCAGAGGAGGAGACAAATGCAGGGTTTCAACTTAGATCATTGCAACAGCAATTCCACATTTAGTGATGGCAAGTAATTTATAGAGTACAGTTTCACACAATTAAGCAGTGAACGAGACCAAGGCTGCAAAAGCTGCATGTTTAATTAATGTTTCAGCAAAAATACTATCAAACAATATATATATCAAAATATTCTCTTAATGTACTCACTGTACAGCAAGGCATGGGTGTTGTGATAGTCTCAGAATAATTCCTTTACAGCCTTGGGCACAGCAACCTTCTTTTCATTCTCATCTCGGGCAAGCCAGTATTACTGGAAGGTAGCCAGACAAGATCTGATTCATCAGCCAATAAAATTGTCTAAAGCTGCCATTCCACAAGAGACCATTCCTCTATCTGCTTTGGCTGCGGACTCAGCCATCAGCCAATAAAGCAGGAAATCAGCATCAGAGTGCAGGAAAACATTGCACGGTGCAAAGGTGTTACTCTCAATAATTCACCCTCTCTCTGCCTCTACTCCTGCACAGAACCAGGCTGCATGGGAAACAACTTACACTTAACCTGCCTGGTTAAAATTGAGGTAGAGCTATTCTGAATACTGGCAAGGATAAAGAAATCTATCTGTCAACAGATGCTTCATGTGCTGAGCATGGAAAGGCAAGACAGCAGGCTCTAGAGCCGTGAATCAGTGACACCATTTGACATAGATCAGCCATAGCTTTAGGGGCTACATATTAGGAATTAACTCACACACCCCATAATTTTTTGGATGGGGCTCTCCAAGGTTGGCATTATCTACATGCCACTGAAATCTCTGCTCCCATTTAACTCTCTGAATCTGCTTTTCTTTTCATTTTTAGAAGTCTTGCCTTGTGTAGTGCTCTTTTGTACCACTGAAAGGAACGACAGTGGCTTAGCAGCCTCTGCAAGCTGTCTGAGCATTTTGCTTGTGTGTCTGTGGTACTGTAAGCCCAAATGTACTACACAGGAATTTCTCTGTAGATCTGAACGCTCAATGAAAAAGGAGGAGCCTGAGTCAACAGCCACCAGATTCACTGTGCCACTTTACTGGGAAAGGAGAGGTGTGGATCTGCGGAGGAAATGGATTCCCAACATTTCTCTCCTCAGAGAACTGCCTCTGGAGATTCCCAGACCATGAGAATAGTCAAGGCAGCAAACATCAAAGAGAACAGGGAAAGTACTCTGAATAACCAGGGAAAAGAAAAGTGGTCTCCTAGGTGTGACTCCTCAGTACTAAATAGTATAATCTGGCCCTCCCTGCTTTATGGAAGAGGTCCCCTTTGACTTCTCATCTCCGACTGCAAGATCTATGGGAACAGCAATATGTCACAGTGTGTCAAAGTTTTGTGAAACTGGCCCTCGGGGTTGATTCAAGCACCTCATGGAGCCTGGGGTCTGCCTTTTACTAAGAAAAAGGTGATCTTTTTAACATTAGCTAATATGAAAAAAATCTAAAACAATTTTTCAGCTTTCACATATGTAAACTGGTCCAGACAAATCCTAAGCTAATTCTAATTAGCCATCCCAATGTAAACCTCTAGGGGAGACAAAGCACTTTAGTACTTACTTAATGCAGTTGGTCAAGAAGAACCACAAAGCAGGGAGGGCTATAGCATTGATTTCAAGTTCCAAAAACAATTTTTCCTACTATTTAGTAGGTCTGATAAAAGATACCACACCTACACTGGTCTGCCAATATCACTTGACAATTCCTAACTTGAAATAGTTATCTCTTTGGCCAAAACTCACATTTTAATTTATTATGACAGGCTCAGTTTTCCTCCTCAGGTAAACCTGGACCTGTTAACATGAGAAAACTGTACATTGTCTATCCTGATGTAAGATTGTTCTTGCGTGTTAGTTGCTTTGTGATAATATGCAGAAAAAAAACATTCCACAAAAGTATGTTTTGGGAGGATTTAATAAGCAGCCTTGACTACCTGAAGGGTGCTTCCAAAGAGGATGGAGCTAAACGTGGCGGTAAATAACAGAACAAGGAGCAATGGTCTCATGTTGTAGCAAGGGAAGTTTCAGTTAGATATTAGGAAAAGCTGTCTCCCAAGGAGGGTAGTAAAACACTGGAACAAGCACCTAGACAGGTTGTGAATCTCCATCCTTGGAGGTTTTTAAGACCCAGGTAGACAAAACAGTCACTGAAATGATCTAGTTGGGGCTGGTCCTGCTTTAGGCAGGGAGTTGGACTAGATGCCTTCCTGAGGTCCCTTCCAACCCTAATTTTGTATGAGTCTCTGATTTTATTGAATACACTGTCAAGGCACTCAAAAAGGCTATGTTTTGTCTTAGGAATCTGAGAAAGAGATGTACATTTAATTTAAAATTACTACAAGACTAATTAAACACCTTCTGATTATTTTCCACCTAGTTTCTTGTGGTTCTTAATATATATTATACAGCACATTAATATACATCCAATAAAGTTATACTTGTTTTTGCTCCAATCTTAAACAAAATAAAATAGCCCTAGCCTATTAGTAAAGCTTCCAGTTTTTAACTGGAGACATATATGTACTGTGTACTATGTGATGATGCACCACAGCATCTGTACCCCACTCTTCAATATCATAGATCTTTATGCATATCCAGCTGATGATGAAGGCACGTAATGATCTTCTTATTTTAGGTTCTTTTAAACTAAAGAACCTGTGCCTGGGATTTATCATTTGAACTCAGAGTGCTAAATAAGGTAAGCATTGTGGGATAAAATCTTAGCTGTGTGAACTGATGTAACCCTATTCAAGTCAATCCTGATTTACTCCAGCTGAAGATCTGAGTTTGTCTTTCCACTTGGAAAGATTAGGGTTTAGCTTAATGCTGAATATATACATAAGGTTTATCAGAACCAGTACTTTGTCAGGAGTACAGCCTGGCCTGAAGAAGGTGATGCAATGGTTGTGTTCTCAGGAAATAGGCCTTATTTACAATTTATTAGGAAAGTTGAGTTAGACAATAAGGAAGAGCTGGTCTAAATGAAAACGGGTGCTAAAGGATGACTGAGAAACTTAACATATTCTTTGCATCTGTCTTCACTGTGGAAGATGTTAGGGAGATTCCCTCACCAGATCTACTCCTCTCTAGGGACAACTCACCAAAGCTGACCCAAACTGAGGTTTCAGTAGATGTGGTCATAGAGAAAACTGATGAATTAAACAGTAGCAAATCACCAAGATCTGATGGCATTCATTCTAGGGTCATGAAGGATCTCTGATCAGAAACTGCTGAACTCCTGACTACAGGATACAATCTATAAAACAGCCTTGATATTAGAGGACTGGAGGGTTGCCAGTATGACTCCCATATTTTAAAAAGGCTCTAAAGGGGGTGCAGGGAACTACAGGCTGGAGAGTCTAACTTCTGTTCCTGGAAAACTGGTAGAAAAAATAATTTAAACATTGTTCAGCACATGGATGAACATGATTCACTGGGGGGAATCAACATGGCTTTGTTAAAGGAAAATTATGCCACACCAGCCTACTAAAGTTCTTTGAAAGTGTCAACAAGCAGATCAGGGTGATTCAGTTGACATACCTGAACTTCCAAAAAGCCTTTGACAAGATCCCCCATTTTAACAAAGTTAGATAGACATGGGATTATATGGGATTTCAGAGAAGGTCCACTAGTGGATTAGAAGTTGTCTTGAAGATAGCAAACAAAGTGAGCATAAATGGCCAGTTTTAGGGATGGGAAGAAGTAAACAGAAGAGTTTCCCAGGGAACTGCATTGGGACTAGTGCTGTTTAAATGATCTGGAAAAGGAGTTGAGTAGCGAGGTGGTTAAATTTGCAGATGACACAACATGATTCAAAGTGGTAAAAACCAACACAGACTGTAAGGAACTAGAGAAGGATCTAGTACTATTAACCAAACAGGGAACTAAATGGCAGATGAAAGTCAATGTAGATAAGCACTGAGTGATGTATGTAGCCAAAAAACCCCTCAAGCTATACCTACACTATGATGGACTCTACATTAGCGGTTACAGGAAAGAGCTCTGGGAGTCATTGCAAACAGTTCACTGAGAACACCAGTGCAGTGCTTAGGAACCATCAAAAAGGCAAACAAAATGTTAGGAAGTATTAAGAAGAGAATTGTAAACAAAATGAAAATTATAATTATGTCCATTTATAAAGCTATGGTGCATCCACACCTTGAATATTGTGCACAGTTTTTGTCCCCACACCTCAAAAAGGACATAGGAGAACTAGAGAAGGTACGCAGAAGGGCAACAAGGAGAATTAGTGATGTGGAGGGACTTCCATATAAAGAGAGACTAAAAAGGCTTATTCATCTTAGAAAAGAGATGCTTGAGGTGGGAACATGATAAGGGTTTGCAAGATACTAAATAGTGAAGAGAAAGTAAATAGGGGTTTACTATTTACTCTCTCACACATTTACTACCTTTCTGTCTCTTACCATCTCTCTCATCCCAGCCAGAAAGATTAATAGAGTCTGCTAAAGCGTGGTAATTGCTGCATTTCAGCCAGCCTCTGCCTCTCCTGTATCAGTATTCCTGTGCTTCAAAATGGTGGTGGGGTGCTTTAGCTGAAGCTCATTTGACAAGCTATAGATAAAGCACCCCCACCACCATTTTGAAGCATAGGCATTCTTATACATAAGATGCTGCAGGGTATTTTAAGCAGCTCTTGGAGGTCTGTCCCCCACCTCCAGAGAACGTGTAAAAATGCCCCCAGTGTCCATCTCTGGAGACTGGCCAGGGACACAGGCAGGATGTTGAAATGGTGCCAGAGCATGGACAGGACCAGTTGATTGATGACAAGTGCCTGCCTGCAAAGGGAGAAATAATGGAGCAGGCCAGCCCATTCCTGCAGCTGTTCAGACACCCTGACCCCTAGCTGGTGCCATTTCTCCAGCCGGGAGGACAAGTAGACCCCCAGGTACAGCAGCAAGCCCACATTCCATTGGATGTTTTAAAGGACAGGTGGGAGTAAGCCCACATGTCACCCACCATCAGGCCAAAGCTTTTGACCCAGCTGAACCAAGCAGAGGATCCCACTGAGTAGATGGATTGGCAGGCCTCTACCTCCTGTGCCAGGTCAGGTCGCTGGTTCCCCAAACACCAGCCTCTGCTTCCCACTTGCACAGAACGCAGAGGAGGGCCTGAGCTGCTTTTAGGCCTTCTGCTTTACATGGGTAGTAGAGGGCTACCAAAAGGAAACTAGCACCCACATAGCCATTGGATGGTCCATGGGTGGATCAGCTCTGGGGGAGGGGGGTGGCATGGAGGGGCAAGGGCAGGGATAGGGGCAACTCCTTTTTTGCCCTCTTCTGCCTGCTCCCCCCTGCCCTGATTCACTGATGGTTGAATCATGGGGCCTCTTGAGCTTGCAAAGGAGCTGGATACAACTGTTGGGTCACCCTTATCTTCAGTGGGGACTTGCAGTGCCCCATTGCTGAGGCACTCCTGGCACAGGTGCCCCAATGCACAGCATGGAAGCTGCACAGGTCCCCACCCATATCATACAGCATAATAAAAGACCCTTGGAAGGGGACCCAAAAAGTCTATGTTACCCATACCTCAAATAATTCATATTTAAGAAGATTTTTAATAGTCAGCATGAGATGCTCAGCTGGCATGTCACTTAGTCCACTAAAATCAATGGAGCTATACAACTTCACCCTAGTTGAGGATAAAGCCATTCATTATTTTATCACCTTGCTTACATTATTTGCGTTTCCTTCAGCCAGGTCAATGAAATGCATTTATAGTCAGTGTCATATTTATAGTCAGCCTGGTATTTGAGCACCAAGCTGTTGGTGCCTTAGCAGTGCTGCAGTCTTTGGATTGCCAATGCTGAGAATATGGAGTACCCAATGCCTTTAAGAGACACAGTAGGGCCTAAACTGGGCAACAGCCCACAACGGAGGTCCAAGAGTGTTGCAGGCATTCTGGACTGCTGAACAACTTGCAATCAAGTTCTGTTTGTTGGCATCTCCTGGGCTTTGCCTCTGCATAAACAATCACTGTCCGAAGAGGACACCTGCAGCATCTCAAGAGGCATCTTTCTTTGTTATAAGGTCTTTCCATGGTAGTTTAGGAAACTCAGAACTTGAGCTTGCATGACCTAAGAGCAGCCTGCTCCTTGAAGCACCAAGGGGTCATAAGTCCAGATTCCTGTCCTTTGCCTCTTAGGGACTGAATAGAGTTGCTATGTTTCTACACTTTCTTATAAATTCCATTAATGAACATCTACCTCTAATTAAGGAAAGAGCTCTTTAATGTTCTGTCATTGCAAGGCAGGCTACCAAACTTCCCAATATACAGGTTTCCCTCGCCAACCACTGGGGTTAGGTTCCTGAAAATTCCCATGGTTGACAAAACCATGGCTAGCAAGACAACAGACATATAGGAAAAATGGCAGGTGGTGGGCTGGTGTGCAGCCGTGGAAAATTGTGGTTACTCAAAACTGCATGCTGTGGTAGCCAAATGGTATATAGAATATTAAGCGAATACTCAAAACTGTGATTGGCAAAACCATGGTCAGTGAGGAAAATAGGTATTTGACTTAACCTATCAGATCTAACAGCTGAGTCAGTGAATTACAGGGGCTTCCCCATGGCTTCTCAGCTGGCATGTCTGAGAAATGCAAATATTGTTGCCATTTTCACCCATTTACAGGGCATTTGTATGAGATCGCAGAACAGAAGAAACAGCTGAATCTGCTTCTGCTTCAATGTAATTTGCAGGACATGATGGCCCTGCCTGAGATTCAGACAGGTAAGAAAAACAGCGGGTGAGAAGGAAACAGTGACTTGGGGAAGGTCATACAAAACACAAGAATTCTTCTGAGTGACGTCTTTGATTGGACATTCTGGCTCCATTTTTCTCTTAGGTTGTGCAAGTGGCAAATTTTGGTATCCTCCATATTGTGGTAGCATTGAGGTGATATTGCCATGATGATTTAGGACAGCAGTGCTCAACCTCCAGCCCATAGGCTAGATATGGCCTATGGAGCTCCCCACAGATTGGGAATTTTGGTGGTGAGGTAGCAGTGGCGATATCACCATCTTCCTCTGCTTCCAGATTCTCCCTCCCCCTGCTGCTGCATAGCCAGGCTGTGCCATGCTATCTCCCCACTTTGGCGGAGTCAAGCCATGCACCACCCTGGAGGGAAAGGCTGGAGCTAGGCCATGCATCCTTTCCCCATCCTTGCTGTGGGGTCGAGCTACACCCCATTTCCCCCCTGCAGGACAGGGGATTGGGGCCAGGCTGCATTCCCTTCCTTCCCAACCCCAACAGAACACGTTGGAGCCAGGACCCCTTACCCCCCTGCAGGGTTAGGTTGGAGCTAAGCCATGCACCCTTCCCCCCCACCACAGAACCAGGCAACACTCCCTCCCTCTCTTCTTCTCCCCTCTGTGTGGCTGAATGGGCCACCTGCCACTGGTGCCTTCAGTGCCAGAGCAGGACCACTTGCCAGATCCAGCCCACAGATGAACCTGGCACACTGTCCATCTGGCCTGCTGGCCAAAAAGGTTGGGCACCATTGGCAAGTATTCTTGAGGGTGAACCATCACACAGTGGAGTTAAGTCTTTTGACTTCCACTCCAGAGATCTATCTGTTAAGTTTTGTCATCTTGCCCACTTCTGTACCTCTATCTCTGTTTCTACTCATTTGCCCCTCTGAAAGGCCCAATAGTATAATCACTTGCCCTGTCAAAAGGTGTGTCCATAGCTGTTTCTCAAGACTAGCCATTACTCCCTGAAAGGAGAACTCTGTTACTGCAGGGTGCAGTCTGGGTCATCTCAAACCTCCCTGCTCCTTATGTTGATATATTTTATAGCAGTCAGGGTGTTTTAGAGGCAAAACTTTCCAAGCTACAAACAGACAGCAAATGTATATCACAATAATAGGCTAGACCCTGAAAAGCGCTGAGCATTGTCGGTTCTCACTGACTATATTTGTGATTATACAAAACCTCTTAGGATTGGTCCCTAAAACATTCATTCAGTCAGCTAGACTGAGCTGGTAATGGAGCCAAATAGGAAGTATTATGCCATTAGCTTTTTTCCAAAAATAGATATTCATCACTGTACTAGAAACAGGAAACACATATGAACTTTCTCTTACCCATTTACGTTTGTGTGATACAGCAGTAGCCAAAAATGCACTGAGAACTGTTATGAGGTAGTGTTTATCCCTACTCACCTACTCACAAAAGGTAGGCAGCTGTAGATTTTAAAGATGGTGGCAGTTAGCGTTTTCTGGTCTTCTTGCTATAGGTATTTGAGGTGTCCTTGTTTCTAATTAACTTGTAAGATAGCACGTCATTTAGAAATATTCCTTTTCTCAGTTACATTCCTGTGTCCTATTTATTTTTAAAGTGGCAAGGCCCAGGAAAGAAAACTGACTTAATTAGAAAGCTGATGGTCTGCTTTATTCTTGCCATTAGACACTAGGGCTGTTTTCGTTTAGGATTTTGGAAATTATATCACTATTAGCCATGCAGATTACACTCTCTGAGGTAACTGGTCATCTTTTGACTTGTCCAGAAGTCTATGAAAAGTACTTCTAGTCTGCAGTGCTATGTTATATGAGCACCACGCTATTTGTAGCATATTTCTCTTTGCAACATCCTTGGCTGGTAGGGTATCACTATTGTCTCCATTTTACAGATGAAGTACTAAGAGCCTGAGGATGTAGACCAGAAGTGGGCAAAGACCAGCTCACATCAGGCTTGTGGCAGACTCCATTTCCCAGAAGCTCCTGTGACAGTGGCTTCTGGCTGCTGCTACCAAACCTAGCTCCACTGCCCACTGATTTCACTTAGTGCTCAGCAAATTCCATTATAATCCATTATAATCTTCATGGTCTCCACCTTGGGTCATCAAATTCTTTCAGATTTGCTTAATGCTCATTTAACTTAATTCTCCATTTTTCAGGAACCAAGTAAGAGCAGTAAGCAGGGGTTGTCTGTACTGCTATAGAAGGGGTGTCCAACCTTTTTGAATGTGGGGTCAGATCACAAACTTTTTACCACCCAGTGGGCCGGCGAGCCATATTCAAAGACGTCACAGGAAGTGGTATCATATCAGGAAGTGATGTCATGTGACCTTTGACACCAATGAAGTTGCAGTTTGGGGTTGACATGGTGCTGCAGGACCTGCCTGGGCAGAACCTGGTTGGCACTGGCCAGGAAAAGCAGCATGCAGCTGAAGCCGGCTTCCCATGTGCTGCTGGGGACGCGAAGAGGCCAGCCAGGTCTGCACCAGCCAGCAGAAGCAGAGGCAGAGCCGTGTGCCACTCGGGACTTACCGGTGCAGGATCATCCCATCCCAAGCAGTACACAGCTCCACTGCCACTTCTGCTGGCTGGTGCAGACTTGGCCAGGCTCCTCCTGTCCCCAGCAGCATGAGAAGCAGCCCCCTCGGGGCCTCACACATGGGTGGCCGGGCCAGGAGAGCTGCAGCGCCTGGGGGGAGACTGGCTGAGGGAGCAGGCGCCTCTTGCTGTGGGGCAGGGCAGGGCAGCAGGGCTGGCTTGCAGCAGGCGGGTGAGGAGGCAGGTGTTGGCTGGCAGTGTCAGTGGCCACTGCTTGGCCTCCCACGCAGGGCCGCTCCCCTGGGCCCCACAGAGGTAAGCAGCTCCTCTCCCCTCACTGCCAGCTGGGGTCCACAACCCGGCCCTGCCGCCACTGCCACGGGCCAGATAAAATGGCTTGGCAGGCCACATGGTGGCCCTCAGGCCGAATCTTGGACAAGCCTGTCCTATAAAATAAGCTAAAGCTCTGTAACTGTAGCCATGAATAAAACAGGATTAAAGTTACAGCAGCTTGGCTACACTTGTATCATGATAAGAGCATAGATGTAACAGTTACATTATAACAGCTATGCGCTCACCAGTGGCAACTCCTCCCACCTGCCCTTGAAAGGGTTAAAAGTTATGTTTGTCACTGCCTCAGTGACTTGACCAAGGCCATACACAGGGCCTGTCTGAGCACAGAACTTAACTCAATCTTCCAAATGGGCACCCTGGCCACTAGGCTGCGGTTTTTCTAAAATCCATAAAAAGCTGGCAGTCAAATGAAGCACAGCAATTACAGACACAGAATGAACTCTTGTAGGCACTAAATGGGTAAGCTTTTTTTTTTGTATAAATCCCGTGCCTCAATGCCTAAACCTCAGGAGACTAAATTCTTCCCTTGTGAAGTCATGTGCAGGTAAGAAGGGCATCGCTTTTCATGTACTTCACATGGGTACAAATGACAACACAAGATGTAGGACAATGAACAATTTAGATTTATCCATTCTAGTGATTAACTGTCAAAAGGATCCAGTGTGGCATGGATAGGACAGGGTGGCATCTTAAAGACTGACTGGTTTCAGAGAAGTATATGCTTTTGGAGGTGACAGCCTAATTCTTCAGATGTTATGGCTCAGATGCTATTGACTTTAGACTAATATCACTAACTACATCTTTCTACTGAAAGAACTGGGTCTGTTAGATATAGTTTAATGCACACTGGAGCTTTGTGAGGCAAATATTCCAACAGATGTTGGTTAATTTTGGGGAACCATGCTATGACATCATTTTCTTTTGCTATGTATCTATAAATTTGCTATACTGAAATCAAATTCATTTTCACAAATGAATTTTTGTGACTTAGCATTCACAATTCTAGAATGATATTCCATTGTCTCCAGAAATAGCCAATAGACCCCTGCTTAAAGTGCTGAAATGTGCTTCCATCATGGCATTAAAAGCCCAGTACTACTGCAGAACGGTGCAGTGTGTGACCAGCCCAAGGGAAAGGAAAATTCATGTGAATTATGAAGAATTTCTGGTCAGTATTGTAATATGGTCAGAAGTCTGGTACCTGTGGTGTTATGCTCCAAGAAGAATAGGATGAACAAACTTGGGGTGGACTGGCCAAGGCTACCAGAAGAAGTGGGGGACAAGAATCTCAACTATCCCTGGCATGGATTATCCAGAAGTGGTGGGAAAGGTTCCCACATTTTCTTTTCCCAATCTTGGCTATTTTCAAGGTGTCTAAGTCAAGCTGCAGAAGTGTGGCTAAACAAAAGGACTCAAAACCTGTATTCTTTAAGTGACTGTGAAATGAACCTTTGCAAACATGACAACTAGCTTGGTCAGCAAAGTAAAAAAAGTATTCAGCATGTCCATCTACACCACTAATGAGATCCAATTAAATGGAGCACAAGGCTTTAAATTAGATGATCCACATATACTATATTATAGCTTTTGCTTATAACAACAATTAGATTAACCAAATGCATTAGATTCCATTTGCTATAATAGATATATTTCATTAAGATTCTTAGAGAATTCTAAAAATAAGGCAGCCTTGTCAGAGAAGACTATAAACTAAGATGACAAAGAGCAGCATTTCACAATGGTGAAGGGCAGGAGAGAAGGAATCTTCCATTCCACAAGAGTGACTTTCACAAGAGCATAAATTGCAGCTAATTGCCATCTTACAAGTCCGCAAAAGATCTGGTTCAGTCCAGTCCCAAAAGTTTTAGCAAAACAAATATTAAAAAAGCTAAATTAGATAATATTTATTAAATAGAATAAGTCAGCTTTAAATATAGGGTATAGTCTGGAGGGAAATTAAAAAATTTAGCCAATTCAAGAAGACCCGATGCCAATTTGCATGCCACCTCCTGCCCACTTTTGAGTCTCCCCAAGTGGTACAAGTATGTATTATCTATGTTTGGCTATCACAGGTAGCCAGATAAACTCTGCAATAACAGGTTTTTTTTGTGTTTTGGGATTAGCAATAAAGAGGTGGGCTGTAGACCTATTTCTTGCTTCTTTTATCAGTAGCTAACCTGCATGTTTACCTGTCATCCAGGTAACATTTCCTCCCCTCCACAGGTACTTAAATTCCTGTCCTAGCCATTAGCATGTACTGCATTACAGAATGTAATAACCAAAACAAGGTACAATTTGTTCATAAAATACATTGGGCAAGGACCTGTGATGAAGAGATTGCTATGAACCTAGTCCATCAGAGGATATAACTTCATGGCTCCTCCCAAGTCATTTTCTTCCTGAATTAGACTGTCCCTTGAAAAGACATCTGACTATAGGAACACCAGGATCATATGAAAGTGTTGTAGATCCATTGAAGTGTGTAATTCTCAGGTGGAAGTGTTTGGATTGAATTGTTCATGACAGCTTATGAAAGCTCAGTGACACTGCACTGTCACAGGACGGGGTCCCCAAAGATGGCTGTGATGCACCCTTTTCCTCACCTGCCATGACTTGCATGGGTAATTATAGTATAGGGAGGTTGCCCTCGAGTTTATATTTAGACAGTCCTGATGGACCCCACTGACTCTGTGGGTGCTTGGGCCCTTTTTTGAGTCCTGCTCAAAATGGATGCCTTACAGGACACCCTCAGCCTTACGGGCTAAATGCGTGGTTCTAAGACCGCCGCTTTACCACGCCTCAAGCCTCACAGATGTTATACCAATGTCTGCTTGAGTTGAGGCCTCAGCTTAGTCCAGCCTCCATAACTGAGCACCCTGGCACCAGGGTCTGCCCTCCCCTCTTTGTCTGTGCACCCACTGGTGCCAGGGTCTGCCCTCCCTGCTTTTTCTGTCTGCCCACACTGGTACTGGGGTCCCTACACCCTATTGAGCCCCCAATGAGGCCTCCTCCTTCCCCGGTAGCCTCAGCCCAATCCACCAGTTTACAACCAGAAACCAAACTATGAGCCCCCTGGCTATAACAAAATGCAAGCAGTCCAGGGTGTGCTCTGTCCTTTTAAAAGGATTAAATCTCCACCCCCTCAGCACTAAATGCCTTGCAGGCCAGGGCCCCTGGTGAGCTCCTGGAGCATCTTAACCCTACCGGAGTACAGCAGGCAGTCATACAGATTCACTTAGCTTCTTCTGAGAGAGCTCTTTCCCCCTTGGCTGCTGACAGAAAACTGCCCTCTAGTCCCAGCCCTGGGGTTTATACGTGGCCCAGGCCCTGCCTCTTCCGGTTAGCTGACCACCTGCAGGTGCAGGCTGATTCCCTCGTTCCTGCTGCCTCGGTGACCTGCACCTGCAGGGTTCCTGCCTGACTGCTAGGGCCCTCTCCCTAGGCAGTTTCTCCCCTTAAAGGAGCTGGCACATTAGTGTCCTGAGACACGCACCTGAAAGCTGATGAAGACTGGTACTGTCAAAGTTCATTATTGAATCGACTTCCTCAAACTATACTGTCTTAAGCTTGCTTGTACCACCATTAAATCTTCAATAGCCCTAAAATCAATACCTGTTGACAAGAGGCCAAATGCAAAGCCCACTGAAGTCATACAAAAGGCTTTAATTGCCTCATGGTGGAGCCCTGGGGGGGGGGTTGTTTGCTTACTTTTGATTATATACCTGAGGATTTATTAGTCAAATAAACATCCTATCTATTGGCAGAATTTGAGAATGTTTCTCAAGCATTTACTAACACCTGCTTGTGATAGGCCTGCCTATTCTTTCCTATGCATTTTACAAAACCAACAGCAGTTCCATGATCAAGTGCATTGATCATTGTCAACAATATTGCACACTGAATGGGCAGAGGGAGTCAGAAAGAGGTCCATTCTCTGCTGACCAACCAGGGCTGTGAAAACAACCCCCGTGAGCATGCTTGCTATCCAAGAATTTTTTTTGATAATCCGTGTGTAGTAAAAAAAAAAAAATCACAACATAGGTACACAGAAAGAAGTTTAAATCACTAAGGAATATTTGAGGAATCTTTGAGAATTTACTTGTAGAATTATTTTCTACTTAAATGCATGGCCAAATCACACTTATTTACATAGCCACCTAGGCAGGGTGTGGTTCATGGTTAACAAGGGAGACAAAGATGCATTGCAATTGAAGCAGGAGTTTGTTTTGTTTGTGTCAGAGGTTGTAATCAGTTATCTTTAACAAATGCCTCCTGTTTATGATGTAGCATGAAGCTATCTACCAGGGTGACTCCTTACATGGAATCTCAGAGTTGGCCTTCCAGGTGACTCAGGAGACAGCCTTTTTAGATCATCTGCAAATATAAAATAATGTAAATTAAGCACTTGATTTGAATTTTGAATATTTCCTAGTACATCTGCAGGAACTTAGGCTCATCTCCAGGAAAATATCTGAAGCCCGCTCTTCTCAAAGTGTTCACTAGTGTTGTGAACATTGGCACTCCAGCGAATTTTCACCTTAATTAGCCCAGAAAGCTCTGTCCTTTGTTTCTCCTCAAAGTTATTCTCTGTTGTCCACAGGGATTTGTTATTTCCAGTAGATGCCAATGTATCTTCATGTGCATGAGAAAAATTGTGATATTCAGTCTTGGCAAAAATATAAATATTCTACTGCGTGAAAATTTACCTTTGCTTGCAGTATACATTGTGGCTATTTCAGCTGTAATAACTTTTTGGAATTACTGCAGCCCTTTGACTCTGAAATTATTAACATAAGAACTGGCATGAACAGATCTATGAACCATGTGAAAAAAAATGGATATTTTTCTCTTAAATCACACAGATGCTGCAATACAAGCCCTATGCCTCCTTCTTGGCAGCTATAAAACCTCCCAGAAGGGAACTTAAAA